>CAJUYH010003392.1:0-20090 GCA_910591685.1 Galerucella tenella | reverse complement strand
GGGATTTTGTGCATGCTTCAGCGAGAAAAGAAAAATATAGTGCAATTCACTTTTTTTCGCCATTTATTGTTGATGTACGCGCATATTTATTTATACATGCACGTAATAAAAATGTTACAGAAAAAAAGATTACATAATTAACACCATTGTTTTATAACGCCATTAAAGTTGAATTCGCAATTTGTATATTGTTTACAGAATAGCTGACAGATTGTGGGAGGTATTATATATCTCATAGAATTTGCATGATAAATATATGATTTATAGAATTTAGTTGCCAAACGCATTGTGATCCAAGCACGAACTTTGTGCAAGTAATTAAATGTTCATCAACTAATAAGAGTACAGCTTAATCGCAGAGCATTGACATAAGAAGACAGATGTTGTTAATTTACAAGATAGTAAAGATGACTCACCGATCATGAGAAATGGGGCAGCGAGATTGATACCAATAAAGTCAACGCCAAGATACATGCAGAGACCAAAAGCCGAAACGGTGGCCAGTCCAGCTGAGATATTACCAAGAAGTCCCAACCAAGGTTTGCTTCGGACCCAATCTGCCATCATACAAGTACCAACTGAAAATATGGCCATTATTGCAAATGTACTTGTAAAATAAGGCACAATTGTCTTCGTATTCGCTTCAAGCTCAAGTTCCAATGTTCTTGATGCAAAACGGGAAGTACTAATGTGTTTAAAAACACCACTGGTCTCGGCTTCACCTACAGCATTCAAAAATGCTTCCTCCCATGCGGCTCCACTGTAAATTGTTTTTATATTAATATGGTCAAATATCAATTTACTTAGTGGAAAACAATACCATACATATTATCTTGATATTTATCGTCAACAGCAATGAAATATCCAAGTTGTACAGCCGGAACTGTCTCGACAGTTAAATCCTCAGTAATGACACTGCCGCCGAAATAAACAGGCAATAGATGGGTGTCGAACGTAATAGGATTTAACATAACTGGGAATGTCAGGTTGAGTTCACGTGACTCTACAGAACTTGAAGAAATTGTATAGAAAATTATTAATCGGTCATAAGTGAAAATACTATTGGATAAAATCTGTATTCACAGATAAACGTGAAAACAATACATTTAAAAGAAAGCTCTATAAATATAACGGATATACAAGTTTCATTATGTGTATTTATGTCTATCTACTCACTCAATTACGTGGTCGAGATTGATAATATCATTGTTGAAACACTCATCTAGCCATCGAGCACAAACTTTCTCATAAGTAAAGCTCTTGCCGTCATAAAATGCAGTGACATTATGGATTATTTCGTCAAGTTGTCTCAGTTCGTCCCAAATTACTCGTCTCAACATATTGTCATTGCCATCCCTTGGTATTATAATTAAATGGCCGAATCGTCCTACAGAATAAAAGTGGCGGTAACAGTAGCAGTAAATAGGTGGAGACAAAAATAGTAAATTTATGACATATGAAAGAACGAAAAGTAACACAACTGTGAAAATGTACCTGGTCTCGTAATACGCTCGACACTAAACCGATCACTATAATTAACTCTGAAGTGCTCCTCAACTATAGCACGCTCAAATTTTCCAGGTCCATTGATTGGCGAGAATAGATACTCAGGATCAATTTCGTAATGAATTCTTTGGTAACCGGTGATACATATACAAGCTACAAGTACTGGAATTATGATAAAGTAGCCAGGACTATGACCCACAATGAGGCCAACCTTGTAGAAAGTACGGTTCAGGAAATCGTCGACAAATGTCAGTTTACACCTCATCTGAAATGATGGTAATTATAGGTAATGACAATTATTTGAATTGTGTATATTAGTAGTATCGGTTCTGTGATGACAATTGATCCGTACAGCGTACAGCTTTTTGCAACCTGACATTGCAATGATAATGTTTCTCTAATTATTATTATTAATATTATTATTTATTCATCTTTGAATAATTTTTTTAATTGGTAACTTTTGTTGATTGGATGTTTTTGAAAATTGATAAGAAAATTGAATAACCACACTACCTATAGAAGATATGCTCAAACTACATTTAACAAAATACACGGTACAAAGGCTTATTGCTTCATAGGATGGAGGCGTTAGCTCTATATATGCAATCACAATCACGTTAATGTTGAAAAACAGTTCAAAATATGTGTAGATAGAGTTACGCAGTGTTAGGGAATAATATACAAGTGTAACTCATATATTGTAAGGACGTCCGAACGTTTGATTGGATAATAAAAATAGAAATCGCACTCTTCATCACGTGCATGACCGATTGAACAGAAGACACCCAGTTGCAATATAAACTATTGTTATATTTTTTTTTTATTTTTATCGACACAATAATTACATAAAACTGAGTAATGATCAGATTTCACAATAGAACCTGAAAATGTCATCAACAGGAAGCATAACACGATGAGTCAGACTAAACTCATAAAAAATATTCATATATATATATATACGCGTACACTGTCGTATAAACCGTAGTATTAATCTATTAATTTTCTGGCTATCACTAGAAACTATTTATTATTTCATTTACTTTAGTGAATGTTCGAGATAATAAACGATCATGAAAAATGAAATCGAAAATGGTAGTGAAGACAAGATTACTTTTATTATTAGGATGGCGTGGGCAAGAAGGTCAAGTTTACAATTTATTATATATTTGTGTCACCTTATTGTCTACCCCATTTATGAAAACTTACTGTTGGTCCCAATCTCATATTAAAAAAATATCAAAACATAAATTATTTTCACCTGAGTTATGTATAACGTTGTATAAACATATTAAATGCATCATAATGATATTATCAAAGTTAGTTATTTATAGCAGATATAAGTGAAAACAAATATCAAATAACTGTGAAATTTATTTATTTAAGAAATCAAAAAAAAATTGTGTATTATTAGAAGTGTATTGAATTTTTGTCATAAATATACACGGATAACGACAGATCTCATATAGTTCAATGTTTTCGTGGCAGCGTTGTAAATGTGGATAAGTATGAAAGTGAACATCTGCAAGTGCAGCGCGGCATGATTAAGAGTTGTTATTTTAAAAAATGCGATGAGTAAACATGGAAGTTTCATAGGTTGTATATGACAATATTCAAGTTACAATATGCTTGACGATATGAAGCTACGCACAGCGACTTAACTGCATCTGCGTGTACAAATAATAACAATGTTGCATGCATACTCATTTGTATGTGTATAATATATATATATATGACCTAGTGACTTTAGATATGTGAACAACCTTGCCTAGATTAAGCAAGCGAATGTTATTCCAATCGTGCTTGAAGTTAAAATAAAGATTGGGCAAATAATATTCTGCGATAATTTGTTAATGTGATAAAATGTAATAAATAGAAAGAAGGCTTATTTCAATAAATACATTCACTGTTATTTATTTTCTTCCTCTATTAAATGATCTATTTAATGAAAAGTATAATGTATGTATTGGTGTTGGGTTTTTTATTTATAAGTAACTTTTTTTTTTTTTTTAATTAACGTGAATGCGATTGCAAAATCTATAATGTTAAACGACTGGAAAATAACTACATGTAGAGCAATTTCAGTTGAGAAGTTGGATATATATATAAATCTCAAATTAAATTATTATTAGTATTATTATTGTTATTATTATTATTGTATATGTTTTTTTTAATGGAAAACATTAACGAATTCCGAGAAACGAATATAATACTATTCGTCTGTTCCAATACGATTTGGTGAATTGATTGGACTACTACACTCAATTCAATTATATAAGTTAGTATAGACTATAAATCCAATCGTGTTATCCACAGCCAAGTTACTATTGTTAAAATTATGAGAGCAAATGTAAGAGAGACTGAAATGGTTGTTATATTAATATTTTCACTTCCGGTTGTCAGATTCTTATCAGTGCTCCCTCTCGCATCGAAATTAATTGTGATCAATAATTCGATAGAGTAGAAAATAGCAACAATAACAGGCCTTATTTATCAATATGTTGAATCTTGCAAAGAAACAAAGTCATTAAGCAAAATTTTATATATATAATATTCTATTCGTAGTATTGTCATTTTGATGATTCGAGACAACTTTTTATTATTGCAAAATCGAGTTCCATTATCTCATAAGTAAATTATTGTAATATCGTACAATATGAAGAAGTATATTTATTTACAGGTTCAACATACTACTTGTGGTCGAATATAATTATATAAAATTGAAAAAATCAATTAATGTAATATGAAAAAATACTTTGTCATCTCACCTTGGCTTTCTGTTTAACGTATCTTTTGTGTGCAGAATCGTCTTAAGTTTCGTGAACAATACCCAGACAATTCAAAGCACGAGTTTCCGGATAAAACGACAGATCTATATCGATCAAAAGATCGATATAGAACAAGAAGAACTTGTAATAGAAAACTATATTTTTCACGATAATTATTTCACTCATGTACTTTTGTAAGATGATTCGAATTCATCATATTTATTGATGATATTTGCAATTCACTCAAAGATAAAAAAGAATGACAGCGATTTATAATTACTTAATCATTGATCGACGACTTGCGTCAAATAGCCATTACTTGCCACCACCTGCTACTAGTATTCTTGTGCGAAGAATGAAAAACTGCCGCCCAAAAGGGCAACGTCTTGGTTTATGATGTGGATGTTCGTTAATGGTCGGTGGCGCTTCGAACGCTCTCTTAGATTTGAAAATTAAGCGTACCACGCACATGTGATTCCTTTTAGACGTATTTTTCGAATCCTCACTGGTTACTTTCTCGTGATGAAAAAATATGTTATAGTGATGGCCACTCAGTAATTCGTAACATAATATGGAGAGGTTGATAGTGTCTGAATGGGGCTTGAACCAACACTGAGCTGTCTTGTTTCGCTCTGGCCTGTGGGTGCCAGCACTACGGCTTTCGAACACTTTCAAACAACGACCACTCATGCAGGCGAACTGCACGTGAATAGAGTCGACAATGGAGAATCACCGAGAGCTTGCTATATAATGTAAGGTAGAGCGGGGTTAAATTATGAATGCGGTTAGGTTGTACCATTCGGTGAGGCTAAGAGTGCAGTGGGATAATATCAGATAGCACACAAACCACGACCACCACTCGAGGGGAAAACTTTATTAAACGCAACGCAAATAATCATTTGATGCGTCGACGCAGTTATTCAGCTTGGCACATCCTTTCTAGTTTATGTGCACACATTTCAATACTTGAGTCGCTCTATAGATAATTTATACAATGATATTGTGTATATATTCATATATATATATACGTAATTATTCGCCAATAAATAGGTGCATATTTATGAAAAGTTGAACGAACCCTAACAGACGTTTTTTATACACTACATTATACAATCAACTTCTAACTCATTATGTTCCTATATGTTTCGAATAAGAAGCTTTACATCGTATATCACGTTATATATTGCATATGCATACTCGTGTATATATATATATATATATAAGAATGCATTGAACTGGCACTAGGCCATGACGGACAAAACGGGATTTTGGAAAAAAAAAGGGCGTATCTTTACCTGATGAAGAGCAGGTATGTGATTTTCAGGATCGTTCCTGTGACATCCAACGGAATTTTTAAATAAAAATATATGCAATATTCAACATCGTTATACATATACAAAAGCAAAAAATCATCCTCAGGATGTACATTTAAAGCTTTTCTTATTGTACATGTATCCATTTTACTTATACTATTACCGAAATATATTCATAAAACTTTGGAATTTATGGAAAAAATATACTTAAAAATCAAGTTGATGTGTCTATATCGACAAGGTTGAGAATGAGTGGAAGAAGTTTGTACGCAATGTACAGTACGCGTAATCGATAATGGTTAAAACAATGAATTAAGGTCATCTCATCGTTACGCATACTTGAAGGACATGAGGATCCTTGAAATAAGAAGTTTGTCATACGCTTAGTATGACATCCATGGGCTATGCGCCCATTATTATTTGTATTCGCACGCAATCAGTTGATATTTACCGTAAAATTAATAATATTGTTTCTTGCAAAGAATAAATTATATCGTTTATGGAACGTGATCAGAAAAAATATATAAATATTTGTTTATCACCAAAATCAACGGTATAATGGATAAATAGAGAAAATTCCAATAAAAGAACGGATGCTATATATTATCATTTAGTGTAATCCATTATCAGGGAGTCGCTAGCTGCACCGTAAATATTCCATTTAAAGTTGATTGTTAGATTGTTCTCAGAGCTTAATAATCGCTCTCGGTTAACATATCACACCATCACTTATTTAAGTCGACATGTGCTCATATAATTTATTTATATTCATATTATATAAGTATATATTGTGCCGTATCATTTTTACAGTCAGTTTCTCTCCAATTGTATCTTGTTCATTGAAAAATTAAAACGCCCACAGCATCATATGGAAAATATATATTTATACTTCATTTACGTTATATTTAAACATATTGTTATACTTGTATGTATCCTTAATTTATATTTACTCTGTTCTTATGTGGTTATATTATTGAAATTGTATTGATGTTTCAGAAATTTAATCTTGTGTCGTTTCCGTAGTGTAGTGGTTATCACGTGTGCTTCACACGCACAAGGTCCCCGGTTCGATCCCGGGCGGAAACAATTTTTTGTAACCACAGTGGAAATCTTGGAAAACCTTCAATTGGCAAACTTCAAGCATTTAACTATCAAAAGTTTTGTATCACGCTCAATTATAATTTAGTGAATAATTATTTGTTTAGTGTGTTCAATGATGTAACTCAATCATATATTGCAATAAATATTTTGAAGCATATCAGTCATTATACATCACTAGAATATTAAATCCGATAATTCGTGCCCTATCCATTCTTTATAACATAACATTTCTGTTCACATTCTCAATACTAGTTATGTACACGATGATTCATAATTAAATGTGTTTATAGATCAACTCTACGAAATGATAATTAATTTGATAATCATATGATAAAATATTGTTAATTCAAACTCGAGTATTCTCAACTTTCACTTAACCACCGATTTGATTGGGTGAAAGTGAAAAAATAGAATGTATCATTGAAGAAATCACTTCGATAAATATTGCTGTTCTTCCATAGTTTCGAAAAATCAGCATAGAAATTATCTTTGTTTCAAGCTTCACACTAATTACACATTTTTACATGTCGCGTATTGGTGTTCTCTAAATGTTTTATGTCAAGTACTGTGACAGTTGACATGTCCGATTTCATAGGAAAAACGCGTAATCAAATTCTGATATCGACACAAGACTATAGTGATATGACGAAAGCGTGTCTGTAATTAATAGAAAATATAATTCGTCAGCTATGTGACAATATCTCCTATCTGCATATGGCGTAATTTTTCAGGAGAGATAAAAAACTTTCTAATTTTCCTAGTAGTTCAATAGACATCAATTGACACCTGGTAATTTTAAAGGCTTACTTTACTACTATAGAGCTTAGCAGGTATTGCCACGGCATGCTCAGTGCTCATATTTTCCAAATGCCACCAAAATCTCATATTCCACAAATTTGTCAGTTAGGAGGTATTGTCACATAGCTAATATTATGACAGCGGCTTCAGTAGCAAATTCTAAACTTAATATGCTTTCATATCTAATATGAAAATGTACAACTCTTTACTCAATAGAATCAGAGATTGGGATTGGTTTGAAGGGGACAATTAGTTCATTTAGCGCGTTTCTGTAATCAGTTGTTTATCTGTCAGTCTACTTGTGCCCAACATGAGTGATAAAAAGATGTGCTTAAGCCAAATTTTAGAAAACAAAAAATCCAGCTGTATCATTCTGTCATGGAGTTTTAAAGTAGTATAAGCGCCAAATCGATTCTGTAAGATTTATCTGACATTTATCAACAATCTTCATGAATACAATCAATTGGTCATGTGCAAAATTTCACATGTTTATCTTCATATATTCACTTATGCAGAGCCTAATGAAATTTTAGTACGAAAATGTATCTCTATTTAAATTTCTATGTATTTATTCATTCATTTACTCGCTTAATTTCTAGTTGACCTATATAACATGTATAAAGAACATATTAAGAGACTTTAAAGAATGATTTCACAAGCATGGAATTTATGGTCAATTGATCTACAATCTTGCATATTATAATTGTTTGTATTTATAAATATCATATTATGTATAAATTCCAGATTATACTCAGGACATCAAATTATCTGTATTACTTCGAAGAATTCGACTAACCTGATGCATTAAATTTTACATGGATTAGACAGACTGATGCAGTTATTGATTTGTAGAAAATTATTTTTAATATTAGTATCAATAATAGTTACATACACTATTAATGGCTACATGATCAGTATTTGCTTGTAATTATGCGAAACTTTCATTTTCCATTAGGTAGTGATTTTCATTTATCATATTACGATCAAATCGAATTTGAATTAAGTAACTTTATGTGTGTTATGCCATATACTTATAGAAGATGTAACAAAATTCAAGATAGCGCTGAATAACTTTTTAGGATCGTATTTTCCGAGAAAATTTCTCAGACAAAAGTTGTTACCAATGTCAGGCAAGGTCAACAATTAATTTTTTGGACTAAATCCTACAACTTTTGTCAGTGAATTTTTTTTGGAAAATACGATCCCAAAAAGTTTTTCAAGGTTATTGTTACATTTGTTACACCCTGTATATGTGAATATTATTATGTGGAAATGTCTTTCCTTTTGTATTATGAATATGATGTAACATGGTAGAAAGAATACTGGAACTACTGTGACTCATCAATATGGAAACAACATAATTTTTTCTTCATAATTTCATTATGGACATCCAGTAGCTGACTGGGGCTCAATTTATCACATACCGCACGATAAATATCGAGCAATTTGTCTTTTGATAATGAGCGTTTATCTATGTAAGAATTAATTCTACTCTCAGACATATTTCTCGCGATAATATTCTCAACAATATTGGGGAATTGTGCGTCCAATGCGTGTGTTATCGTTTCAGGATTGTTATTCTGTAACGCGATTTCTAAGACAAACGACGATGGTATCAATTCATCGTTGGCAACAGTATGACTAATAATAGTGTCCATTGGCATTCGTTTCAACATGGCATTCAAACTCGCTACTTCTGTTATCGGTGTATTGACGCCATCTTTCTCTTCTCTATTCAATACGGTCGAAAGCATCTCGCATAATTCTGATGATGAACATTTTTTACATAGGGCTTTTTTAATTTCATTTAGATTTAGAGCACTTATACAGTCATCTGCCGTTATTTTCATACGATATGTACTAAGGACTTTGCTGAAAAATTGGTTATCCGCATTAAAAATTCCTGGTAAGCGTCCCAATACTTTCGTTAATCCATAGTCATGACAAGCATTTTTAAGTCCAGTTTCGGTGTACATCTCCAGCCCCAATAGTCGCAAGCTCTCTTTTGTGAAGTCTGCTTCGGATTTGTGGTTCATTTTCATCTATAAAATAACAGTCGTGATATATAATTGAAAGTATATGTTATAAACATCAATAAAAATTTTCTTGTTATATTTTTTTACCTTATATTGAGCTAGAATATGTTCAGGAGTGTTCCGTTTCATAGCGCTTTGTAGCAATAGATGTGGATCAATTTCATCCAAAACCTTTTGTATGTTCATCTGTACCCCTTCCGATTGAGTTATAAACGGTGTAGTATTGCGATCGGTTGGTGCGATTGATTCTGATGCTTCTATCGCCGGTAGGGACGATCCCAAATTTCCGGTATGACTTAATCTCATCGAGTTTCTAGATGGTGGTGAAATTGATGTGTCTAATATAATTGAACCATAGTCATTGAATTTTTCGGATTCTATGTTTTTCATCGATTGCTCAGTTGCGATTTCAGTATCTCTTTCGGTAATGTCATCATAGGTTAGTGATTGATGTACTGGCGATAATGATGTTGCAGTTATATCAAGGTCATAATTTTTTGTATCGAGCTCCAATATATCACACACAATTTCTGTATTTTTTTCGTTTGCACGTGGCGTACTGCAAACAGCGTTGCTTGTCTTTACTAATGTTGCTTTCGCCGTTTCATTTTTCAATGATGAAATATAAGAAATAGAAAAATTATTAAGAACTTGCTTAATGTAGTTGGCTTTAGGGCTATTTTTCACAGGAAATCTTGCTACCTCACGCTCTGATAATTGCGCAAGGTCACCAATTGTGTTAATGTTTCGCGCAGCAAAATATTTTGATAAATTTTTTGCCCATAAAGGATTAACCAAATCATTAATAATAGCATCGATGGGTTCTTCACAACCTAATAATATTGGGCATACAGCATTAGTTATATCCATTGTATGGGGTTGTGACAGAGCAAGACTCTGTTGTGACGCCAAGCTGTCTTGACTCATCGCTTCGCTGAGAAACATTGAGTCTGTTACTGGCAATGTATCACTTTGTGCGATTGCAGTCATTGCAATAATTTGCGTACTTGTTCTGGCTAATTTACCGCAGAATAATTCATCAGAATTTGCGGTAGAATTAAAATTACTCACACTTTGTACATCGACTGTATCTTCTAGTTCACTCGATTTATAACTATCGTCAGAAGTATTCAATATTTGCGCTATTGTAGGATCATCGGTAATGTTGAGTTTGGATAAACCTCCAGAATCATTGATTTGCGATATAAATAACTCTTCTCGTTCATTCACGATCAAATCGTTGCATTCGGAATCGTTTTTTTCTTCATGTAGAACGGTTTGGGACGTTTCATCATGCGTCTTCAGAACCATTTCGTCCGTGGCGATGGATGAATTCAGTTGCATGTCTATAATTTCAATTTTATTAATAGCTTGCACATTATTAACTGTCTCTCCATCATCAATCACCACCGTTGGTGCGATAGATGAATTGTTAATATGATCAGTTTCATCAGATATTTTACATATCTCGTCGTCACGAAAATTGGTAGCATTTATCTGAATTACATCACAATTGTTAGAGTACCCTTGAAAATCATCTGCATTTTTCGTTAATAAGTTATTTTCCACATGGTCAATTTTGATTCCATCTGTTGGTATTGATTTATACGATTTGTTACTTAATAATTGGTCAGGATTTTCAGTGTCACTTTGAATTATCCGAAATTTTGATTGTCTTGTTTTATTAGGTGAATCTTTTCGCACAAGCAATCCACGCGATTGTCCCAATTTATTTGTCTTAATGAGTGACAATCCACTTATTACTTCATAACCCATTTCTCTTGAAACTGGAGGGTCTGCAAAACTCACTCGTTTTCTTTTGCTAGGCGTCATTTCATTGTCAATATCTGATATCAGTTGCCGTTGGCGTTTAAGAATACTAGCACTCGGCGATGCTGTCAATGATGGTGGATTGGCATTGGACCATTCTAACATAGGCAATTCATCACTTTCAAGTGACATACTACTCTCAATATTATGGTCTTTGTTACCTATATTGATTGAGTCTATCAATTTAATTCTTTCAAAGTTTGGTGACACTTTTTCACCATCATTCTTCAAATTATTGAAGAGGTTCGATGGGGGGGATGGAGTATACTCTTTCGATTTCATGTTGTTGAATATTTTCTCCTGGCGACTGCCACTGGGACTTCCAATGCGATCAGCTTCCTTCAAAATTAATGCGCGTTCTTTTTTTATTAAAGTTCCATCACCTTCCAATTCTTTTGGTAACTTCAATTTTTTATTTATCTCATCGTCCAAATATTTCATATTATCAATTGATTTATCTCTTTCGCCAATCGCTAATTTTGTAACTAAACCAAGCATATGGGCTGCGCGACCCTGTGGTGTAAATATTTTGGTTCTAGATAATCGTTTGATGCTTTTTGGGGATGAAAAATTTACATCAGCTGTAATGGTTTTATTTGCCTGCGCATCTGGTAGTTTTCGGGCGTTCTCATGTTCATGTGCGATTTCTGTTCTTGAGGTCGTTTTTGTCAAAAAGGTGATTGAGTCACATCGTTCTTCACTGCCTTGGTATGACGATCGCAGAAGTAAATTACTATCCTGTGAGTTTTCAATAACTTCTTCTTCATCTGCAATACGCACGATGTCACAACTGCTATCGGCTTTCGATGAATTTTTAGTGAAGTCATTCAAATATGATGTCTTGTTATTATTATACATATGAATAATCTGAGCGTTCTCTTCAGTATTTGAATTCTCATTCATTTTCAGTGCTTTACCAGATTCGATGGTGTTACCAAATGTTTTTTTATCATTCCTCTCAATCTCATTGTCAGGTTCAATTGTTGGATTCACATTATCACTTTCCAATGATTCTATCTGAACTGTTGTTGATGATTCAATGTTGACTGCAGGCAAACTATGCGTTTCTCTTTTTCGGCGTTTCGCCACTAGTTCTTGACTGCAAGCATTTTGGGATGTAGATTTCATAGAATATTTTATATTTTTTTGCCTTTTAGTTTTACTGCCATAAATAAAGTCGTCAGTAGATTTTGAACGTAATTTACTTGACATTGTGCTATTGAATACCATATTTATCTGCAATCGTGACATTTCTTTTTTCGTTCGCTTGGGCAATTCTTCATTAAGCAATATGGCTGAATGATTTACACTCTCTATTGAATTAATACTTTCCTCGTCGCTTGTGGTATCAGATGATAATTTTGGTATTCCAGTGCATCGTCGTCGTTTATTAGCTAAAACCCGTTTAAATTCATCATCTAATGACGTTTTACGTTTAAAATATTGCTCTGATTGATCATCATAATTATTGGAGAGTTTTGTACATCTGGGAGATTTTTCACCCACCTTGACCGATGTACTACGTGGACGTCCGCGCTTCATTGAGTGTAATGACTCTAAAGGCTGCGACTCAACATGATCATTAGGTTTAACTTCACTTATTGATAATGACGTTTTCTTAGCAACATGAGGATCGGTATATTGTATTCCTTGTTCATCACATTCTCCTACAGATAACCTCATGGAACAATGTGCAATGGAATCTGCATGATCTTTCTCGCCACAAAACTCTTCAGACGAATTAAAATTTAATTTTTTCGGAATAATTGGTGGAACAGGAATATTACTGACCACCATGTCAATTTGCTCATTTATTGAGTTATTTCCATCATCAACAAATGTACTCATTTGTGTAAATGTATCACTTTTCCCTACGTTATTGTGCTCCATCTGATTAGTTTCAATTATTGCATTAGATTTATCTTCGTTCATTTTTTTTCTTATCATCGAATCGTTAAATTTTTCATCGGCATTATCAACCACATCAATGGAACTACCAACATTATTTTCTTTATTATCTTCACTGTTCATTACAATTTTATCATGAGTGTGGTCATTGACATTTTTTTCGCCGTCTATTCTAAATTCTGATTTATTTTTGAACCAATCCTCAAATTGTTGAGTATTTCGTGAAGCTGATTGCGAAAGGTCATTGTACATTGCTGGGATATCATCTCTGTGTCGCTTCAAACTCTCCTTCTGGTGCTCAGTTAAACGGTTAATATCAAGTTTCACATCATTTTTGATAACGACGTAATCTTGGGTGTCGGGCTCGGGTGGCGGTAATGGTGAAGGAATTTTCTTAGCGTCACAAACTTTGTTATCTGTTATCACTGTTCTCGGACTTGATATGTTACGATTAAGATAGTTTTTAGCTATTTTTACATGATTCGTTGCATCATCATTTTTTCGTATTGAAGTCGTTTTATTATCCGGCGATATTTGTGCCATTTTCTCGATTTGCTCGAATAATGTTTTTGCCTCTTTATTGAGATTGCTCTTAATACTAATTAGTGACATTGCCTGAGCTGCTATTTCACAATTGTTATGATGTAATGCCAATAAAATTATTTTTTTAATGGACATAATGAATTCATGTGTTAATAAATTTGATAGACCACGGAGTATAATTACTACTGTTTCCCAAGTATTGATTATTTCTTTCTCTACACTGATTACGTTTTCAACTTCCAATATGTGCTCAATGCTCGGTTTCAAAACGTCCAAATACATCAGTACATACTTTCGATTTAATCCATACACTGTAATGAGTAACGATGAAGTTGCTTTTAATGAAAATTCAATGGCGGTCACATTCATATCATATGTGGCCTCTATTGTTATGTCACGAAGAATTCGTATCAATGGGGGAATTCTATTCGCGCAAAAAAATGTTTCATAGTCAATGGTACTCATCAATGAATCGAAAACGTGAGCTATAACGATATAGCATTTTTTATCTTTTAATAGACTCTTTTCTATTAATGTACAAATATTGTGAAGTATTTCATTAGGCTTTACTGTTGTTATTAAGTCTGCTTTCATATCAAATTGTTTATAAAGCTCTTGCCAAATTTTGCCTAGCTTTATTAGTGGCCCTGGATTGCTCCAAAATACATTTTGTATAGGAAAAATAATCAGTGATTGGATTGTTTCAAAATTATAATTTACTGCTGTTCCATCATTTATTGGTTGATTTTGTTCCATATATTTGGTGATAATTTTACCGAGCGTGCACCACAATTCCAAAACATATGAATTAACTTCGTGTTTTATCAACAATGTCATTTTAGTAAGTACTGACTTAACGAATGACAATGTATTAGGATGATACATTTCAACATTTTCTGGCTTTATGGCGTGGCAAATGAGATGTGTTAACTCGTTCAAATATTTTTTGTCAGCGCTTTTCAATATTCCCGGAGATAAGACATTCAATAGTAAGTCCATCAATGTAGTATCATCATATATAAGATGATGTGTAACTTTTACAAATTGCTCAAATATGATATTAAACAGCATATCAATAATCAAGGAGCAATTTGAAATGTGGCTTATCACATCTTTAAGTATCAATATCAATTCTTTATACATATCTGGTTTTTGTTCACCAGAAGATTGTTTAATATACATCATGAGATTCGACCACAGTATCTCAATAAGCTTCCCGCGATTCTTCAGTTCGTCTTCATTCAGCTCATTGATCATAAGTACTGCTTCACCGACACTGTGAAATAAGGTTTTGTAACTTGTTTGAAATATGACATTTGGCACAGCATTTGAAAGTCGTTCTTTGATGAAACAAGGTATGTGACTACGATCAATTGATTTCTGAATTAATAATTGGAACAATGCGTCTAAAGCCAATAGCTTTGTATTGGAAAATCTCTTGCCGGGTGAAGCCGCAACATCACATTTTGTTGATAGCAGAGGCGTATCACCCAATGGTCCAAAACAAAAATTCAAAAATTGTGCAATAACTTGATTAAGTAATTTGTCCATATTTGAATATAGTTTAACAATTAGATGCCACCATGTTTCCAATTTTGTGACAGCAACTATTTCAATTTTACTATTTTTCGCATTCAATGGTATACACAACAACTTTATTCGTCTTGATGTCGCCAGCTCGGTCAAATTTAGAGCAAAATTATCAATCAAATGTTTCCACGATTCAAATGCTTCTTTGCGTATATTCATATCTGTCGATTTGAACGCCTTTTCTTCGACACTCAACAAATTATTTATTAGTTCAGCACCACGATGTAAATCATTGCCAAGCATTTTTATACTGAGGCACCACTGATGAGACCAATCGTATTCACTAGCTCTCACCAAAAGTGACATTCTACTGCAGTACGTATTTTGTAATGTATTCTTGTATTGTTTCCATAGACTTGGATGTTTATTTTTGATGTGCGACATAAAGTTTGTATTCAAAGCTTGATTGAGAACCTTCAAGGCCGGTGCTCGTTGTCTTTTGTGGCCCATATAAGCTAAAGATATCACTCGTTCGAATAGCACTGGATGAATTGGTTCAATATTGAAGTCTGATAAATTGGTCGCTGCATATTCATATAATCGATAGAGCAGAGTAAGGGTACAGAGAATTAATTGCTCCTCATAATCCTGTTCCTGTGTCAGAATCCGCGTCTCCACATCAATAAGTAATTGAATATTATCTGTACAAGCACTTGCAGTTAGCCATTCCATTACATTCGGATGAACCATTTGGAGACAATCTTTTATAGCATCGGCGGACATTGAATCTAGCATCATTCGTGTCAAAATATGGATTTCAATATTACTGAGAAATTTTAATGCCCTCAATCTGTAATAAATGAAATAATGTACCTGACCACTATTAATGTATGATTAATAATATTATTATATTAGCAATAAATATTTGAACCTCTCTGTTCTATCCATACGAGAAATTATTTCAAAAACATTGATATTATGATCAAAGTTTTTGAGGACACTACAAAGTGTCATTTCAGCTTCAACATTTTTTCGTTTACAATCCATGTTTTTTTCATCTTCATGTGGTATTGAAACTAACTCTAATAATAATTTACATATCTCTACATATTCAGTTTTGCCAATTGTGTTTAAGAACTTGGCTGTTCCAAAATTGCTGTGGAAAAAATATATTATTACTCATAAAACATATATAAATTATTAAAACCATTTTCGTTAATTTCATATTATGCGTATGTGTATACGCATTTTTTTTAAGGTTAGGTGCATCCAACTCAACAGAGCTATTTTGCACATTTACGTCTTTGTTATATGTTTATACGTACTTGCGAATATAGGTTAGAACAGAAATTTGCTCTTCTGTCATGTTTTTATCTCCGAGTGTTTGTAAAATATTTTGAATACTATGTGAATTTTTCGTCATCTTTTAAACGCTCTTCAGTAAAATTTAAATAGTGATAAACACGAATTCAATCAATTCCCAATACTAATTATAATCCTAGGTGTTATTTTTTGCTAAACAAAAATACTTGGTATCGATGAATTCGAGATACATGAATTCATATATTGAATTGATAACCTACGAACTTACAGCACAATCTATGCGCTGTTCCAATATCATGACACTCCATCAACTTTCATGTATTGGCATTTGTAGCAGTAAAATTTGCACGGCATATAATTGCGGAAAAATATCGCATAGATACATATATACACACATGCATACATACACACATAGGATGAAAACCACTGATCAGAGCCAGAGTTGCCAGTCGGAGGTAGATTATTTTCCCCTCCATGTGGCGGTCGGACACCACCGCTACATGAGGACAGCATGGACATGTGAGCCACTGGCGCTCACCAAACTTCATGCAGAAACTACATGCAGGTGGCGCATCCTTCATTCAGCAGAAAACTCGCGCGAAAAAAATTGATTGTTCAAAAAAATTTATGTGACAATATATTTATATATTTGCTGATATATGTCTTTATGAGTATTTAATTATTATCTAGTAAAATCTCAAATAATAACCTAAGCGATATGTAAATGATCCCTAATACCTAAGTTATTTATAAGTACGACAAGAGCTTAAATATTTCTTTCTTTTCATTACTTACCATGCGTTTAATAGCGTATCAGTAGTCGCCTTTACTGATGATCGGTAAGTCGTACGATCGGAGCTTCCCGTTCTTCTCACTTTGTAATTTGTGATAAATGCGTTGGAGTATTGGTGGTCCTTCTGCATGACGTTAGCACATTCACGAGTTCGAATCGCGCTACTAATATATATCTTTTTTCTTCTTGAAATAAATTAATAGCAGTAGTTTTCTTTTTCATTTTTTCTGTGTTTTACGTAATTAAAAAATTAGATTCCTCAGATGTATGTTATATATTTATCCATACTACTCCTTATGACGACTGTACGTCTGATTCATTTTATTTTTACACCATATCGTTATTTGTTGTCGTTCATATTCCATCAATAAAGCCTAAAAAATAATGGAAATTAAACAGCATTCTCTGCTGGATACAACGTGAGCTTGCGCAATTTGAATCCATATCTTATCGAAATCGAAATTGGACCATTCTCTTCCAATTTTGAGACAAACACTAAATAATTCTTTCATTTCAATATAAATGGATTGATCGGTAACTAATCCGCCTAGTTTAGTGTTAATTTGAATGACTTTGGATGCGGCACAATCCCGATCTGAATCAAATAAGGCACTGTTGCTTGCAAAAACTCTTATCTTTTGCAAGAAGATATCATCAATGAGGAGACGATTACGAATTTGATTACTGCCTGTAATAAAAAATTACAAGCACATTTTCCTAATCTCGTCAGCATCAAATTCTTTGCCTACTTCTGACTGTAAATATACATTGCATTTCTTACCAAAATCAATTTATCCTAATGGAAATAAAAAAAATAATCATTCTAAGTTTAGGAATTTTTTTAAAATTAAAACATGTTTTACATAAATCATACATAAACCTCATCATAACATAAGCATAACAATTCGATGCATAAAATGGCTTATATTTGTCCAAATATATCATTCTTCCTCTTTCTTTATTATAAAATCTTCAATATTATAGTATTATATTTTTAATTACATATTAATGAAATTAAAAAAACAAAAAGCAAAAAAAAAATATTTCGTGCTGGGAGCTCCGATCGTACGACTTACCGATCATTAGTAAAGGCGACTACAAATACGCTATTAAACGCATGGTAAATGATGAAAAGAAAGAAATATTTAAGCTCTTGTCGTACTTATAAATAACTTAGACATTAAGAATCATTTACATATCGCTGAGGTTATTATTTGAGATTTTACTAGATAATAATTGAATAATCATAAAGACATATATCAGCAAATATATAAATATATTGTCACATAAATTTTTTTGAACAATCAATTTTTTTCGCGCGAGTTTCCTGCTGAATGAAGGATGCGCCACCTGCATGTAGATTCGGCATGAAGTTAGGTGAGCGCCAATGGCTCACATGTACATGTTCTGTCCTCATGTAGCGGTGGTGTGCGAGCGGCATATGGAGGGGGAAATAATCTACCTCCGACTGGCAACTCTGCTCCCGAGGAGTTTTCTGACACCTCCTGTGCTCTTTGTGTTAGAAAACCCGTCCTCGCCTTTACGTCTTCTGATTGGTCGCTTCAGAATTCATAGGGAAAAATGCTGCCAACCACATCATTCACTATAGCACCTGGGATTGGCTGCCAACAATATAAACTAAAAGTTAGGATATTGAAAACATCTTCTTTATCAAGTGTGAAAAGGTCGATATTTTACCTTGAATTAATAAGTTGCGATATTAAATTATTTTTGATTTACTCGAAACGGTGAGATAAACTTTCTAACTTGTAACAAAAAGTCAACAGAATTCAATACAATCCGTTATAAATTTTCTGCAAATATTGTGTATGTTATATATTATATATTGATATAATGCTTGATATGAACGAATGATCGATGTCAAGAGACTTTGACAATATCGGAACTCTAATTTATAATAACTCTAAATATGGACACAAAAATCAGATTCATCGAATTTATTAATTCATGTTGATAGTACTAATATAATATGAACTGATATAATTCTTACAGTTATATGCTTCAATGATATCACCATGCACGTCTTTCACAAAATTTATGCATGGTTGTTCAATAATGAAAAATTGTGAACGTTTTCATTTTTATTTGGTTGTTGTTGAATTTTCTTAATTTTCATTTGTTCATACATGCAATCCCAACGCTACTATTTCACCGTTTGTTTGCCGAAAACAGTTTTTAAGGTTGCACTCGACATTTATGATAGAGTCTGTGGTGCTAAATAAAAATGTGATTATATATTCATTGGAATTTGATAGTCATATATCTTAATTCTAAATACAAAATAAGAGAAGAAGTAAAAACAAATGAAAAATTAAGATAGAAATGGTTTTTCCCATTGATACTACAATTGTTTAATATACTTCACCTACATCATATCTTGTTCCTTCTCGTATCGACAGGCAGAGTCACATCATACTATAAATTGAGCCAAAGTACAATAAAATCATATAAATACCACTACGTAGTCATCATGTCACTGGCAGAATTAGCAGACATATTAGGCCCTTTGAGAAAATCATTCATATCTCTTCTGAACATTGACAAAGTCTGAATTGTTAGGTTCTGTCCCCCCCCCCCCTCCCCCCCCCCCCCCCCCCACCCTCTGTGAAAAGTAATATTCACA
>CAJUYH010003391.1:0-32903 GCA_910591685.1 Galerucella tenella | reverse complement strand
AAAACGGTTTTATAGACTGTCATTTTTGTTCTTTTTGACACTTCTTTCTTGCGGATGAAAGTATTACTTATTGCATAGTACAGATTGAGGGCACTTTTAATGCGTCCATTAATTTCAGCGTTATTATTCCCTTCTTTATTTATTTTCACTCCCAAATATTTAAATGTATCCACTTGCTGTACCTGTTCTCCGTTTAGCTGTATTTCGAGATTCTTCTTTTCTTGCCCTAATACTATTACCTTTGTTTTCTCTGCATTTATTTTTAGGTTCCTACTTTGAAGAGCTTTTTTCCAGGTGTCTAGATTTGTTTGGAGATCTTTTTCGTTCTTAGCATATATCACTAAATCGTCAGCAAAGGCGCATTCAGAAATCTGTATAAGCTCCATATTTCTATAACCCACTGTGAATTTCTTTACTTGATCTTTCACCTCTTTTATTATATCATCCATTATCACATTGAACAGTGTAGGACTCAAGACTCCCCCCTGCCTTAAACCCTCTTGCGTAGTAAACTCTTCAGATTGTAGATTTCCGGTTCTTACATAATTTCTCGTATTTTTGTATATACTCATTATACTCTCTATTAGACTCTGGTCTACTCCTCTCTTCTTCAGACTAGCCCATATTTGCAGTCTGGGGACACTGTCAAAAGCTTTCTCTATATCCAAAAAAGCAACATATATATTATTTCTACCATTTTTTTCAATTAACTGTCTCACTGTAAAAATGTGATCCTGAACACCTCTGCCCTTACGAAAAGCACTCTGTGATTCTTCTAGTTGATGTTCTATTGTGTTTTTACTTTCCATGGACGAAATTTCGTTTTTTATATCAGACATTTTGTTTTCCATATCCGTCGAAATTTTATTTTCCATTGATGAAATTTCGTTTTTTATATCTGTAGAAATTTTATTTTCCATGGATGAAATTTCGTTTTTTATAGAAGAGGTTATAGAGGCGGACGCTTCGTCGGTGAATTCAAACGTTTCCGGGTCCAATCCATTGTTAATCATAGCATTCTTCAGTCGTTCCACTAACGCTGACTTGGCCCCACTTGTGTCCAATTCGTAATCCTCCAACTCTCTTCGAAGCTCTGAAACTTTTAATTCACGAAGTTTCTTCGCCATCTTCCTGTATATTTATTTTTTAATCCCACTTCTGACACCAATGTAACGTTTATTCTAATTTATATTTACAATTAATTTATATTTACAGATTTTATATTCAAATACAGTCCTTATTTAATAATTTATATATCACACTAAACACACACTAACTAATTTATATGAGAGTCACTTTATCGAGGCGCGATTGCTTTCTTTCAGTATCAACACTAACTGACTAACTGCGATGCTCGTCGCCTATTTATACTCGCACATATGTATTTCTAGAAACCTCTCGAACTCGAAGTTTTGGTGGATGCGCCGGGTTTTTCTAGATGTTACGTATTCCAGATCATTCTTGAAAATACGGCGGAGGAGCCATAGTCGTATCATATGGAAATTTCACTGGGGGCACTAATTGAGCACATTAATGCAGCAGCTCGCGTAACAATACGTTCCTATTAAACATATTTTAAGCGTTTTCGATTATTTACTTTTGGCTGCTAGTCGCAGCTCGTAGTGACTGAATCCCGTTCGTTTATTACCGGGCGTGACGCCTAGTCTTACCTTTCCCTTGCCCCTCAAGCACATACCGAAAAGTATGAGCTTCAAGCCACGGACATTAAGTATTTGACGTTTGTCCGGTTTGATGTTTATTTAAAGGTTAAGATTGTTCCGATTACGATTTAATACGATTTAAACCTTACTAAAAATATCTAAAAATGCAAAATTTTATTATCAAAAACATTATAATTGAAAACTGTTCTTCTAACAACACAGGAAATTCATTGGCATTGACTCATGTCAGATGGTTTTGAGGATCCTAAAAAATCGTGTTCGATTTGCTCAAAAGTCGTGAGGACTGAGGCGTCACGCACAAGTGCTTGAAGCCCAAATAAACGAAAGCAACATTTATCTAATTCCGCTATCAAATGTGACACTTTACGTCACTCCTTGACGTTAGGTAACGTCACATTTTTCATAACCTTCATATATCAGTTATGAAAAGTAGTTATGTAAAAACTTTACGTAACTGTTTATGTTTCAACATAGAGATACCAAATAAGTTTCAAAGAATAATTTATTAATTAGGTAGGTACTGTCAAAACTGACTTTCATTATTTAAGCTGTACAATTAACCTATTATTTTAATTCAGTAGTATTTTGAGATTTATAAACATTGAAAACATTATTCAGGACACAGTTATTTAAAGTAAGTCAGTTATCTGGGTGAATACATCATAGTAAAAATACTTCTAACACCATTTGATTCCACTTCAATATTATCATTGTAATTGAAGATTTTATTGAATATTGAAGCGCGGAATTAGATAAAACGTTGTACGTAAACACGTTAGGAAGAGAGCGACATTGTTCTACACGCGTAATTTGCAGAAGTCGCTAGCGCTCGTTTTGGCAAATATTACGCTTGTTGAACAATATCGCTCTTTTCATAACTAATTACGTAAATATCTATTATTTTATTGCTTGTATTTTTATTATATTTACTTATTTATTAAAAGATTTGGTAACTCAGTAATAACCTTACCACTCTTATTCTAGAATTCCTTACTTTGTGAAATCTATTCATAAATTTAATTGACAAAAAACGTAAATGAGAACACTCCACACTATATTGAACGAAAACTATCAAACTATCGATAATTTTGTAGTTTTCATTTATAATAATGTGGAATTTTCTACATTTACGTTTTTTGTTTACTTCAGTTATTTTCTGTTCATTTCCATGTTTCGTGAACAATCTGACAACAACAATCACAATGATGACGTAAACGCAACTATTTGTTTTTTACTATAGATTAACTACTCAAGAAGATCAAAAACAATATTTGATCCAAGTTGTAAGTGAAAACCGGGCCAAATATCCTACTGCAACTAAAAAATTTTTGACAAAAAAATTGTAGATATGAAAAAGTGCTATAAATATTCTAATACTATTATTTGTAAGCAATAATAATATACTTTATTTTGGATCCAACTATGGTATTTATTTTAGCACCTAACTGTATGCGTTTAGTTCGATATGAATAAAAATTTTGCTGGAAGTTCAAAAAAACGATGCTTTTAACTATGGGTACAACTTCATTATTGAATAACTTTTAACCGGTAAATTTTATCGAAAAAAGCATACAAATCTTTTTTGTAGAGCGTTAAATTTCCTACAGGAAATAGCTGTTTAAATATTTTTAGCTACATTTGTTTCAGTGGAGAACAATTAACTGCAAAAAGTGCAAAAATCCCATGTTATTCAAATGAGAAATGTATGATGATTTAGGCACGGGTTAATGTGAATATTAAGGGCTGGTTTGGGTCTGATATATTTTTTTAGGTCATAATCTAAAATTTTGAGGGGCGTTTGCAGAACAAAACCCAATTTGGGAAATAACGGACACCCTAATTGTAGAACGTCTTCTTGTTTTCAAATTACGAATATGCAACGTGCTTCTGATAGTCTGGCCAGATATAACTATTCCCGTATCATGTCTAAAGAAGCTGTTGATTCTTGAAGCTGTGAATGTTTGCAGTCAGGACTATTCAACGGTTTTGAGCTTGTGTTGTGGCTCGTTCTCGCCCTTCTCTATGTATATATGTTACGGTTAAAGTATTTACTTGGCTAGTATATAAACTAGTTGGATAGTATACAAACTATCCAACTGCCTGGATATTTTGATGAAAAATCATATTTTCAGTAGTAATACCCCTAGGGTCTTGATAATACCGAGATAATTTTGTCATAGAGAATGCTGAAAGCGTGTTGCTTGATAATAGCCCAAGGCCGCAGGCCGAGGGCTATTATCTTTGAGCAACACGCTTGAAGGAATTTCTACGACAAAATTTTGAGTATTTATCAAGACCCGAGGAGTATTCGATAAGATAATTTTTTACTTAGCGGATATCAAAAAATTGATTGTCAATCTGATGTTTAATAATTTTCAATACTTGAAACTTTATTAGTTTTAATCAAATATAATTCATTTTTATTTAAAACTACAGTTGTGGAAAGTATAATTGGTAAATTAATTGAATCGTCAGATGCAATACTAAATCTTCGCGACATTTTTAATCCAGTTGTCAGTTTGACGTTTAATCAATTTTTAATAAAAAATAAACACCAAACTGAAAACACCACATGTAGAGTATTATCGATAATAATACAACAAGTGTGTTAATGATTATCGAAATACAAATTTCTTCGATTTTGAGAAACAAATTGTTGTTTCGAGCACGAGCGCGTAAGCGTAAGCTGATAGTCTGGATAGAAATTTTCGATAATCATTAATTACACGAGTTGTATTTGTCAAGATTATTTCTTGATACAATGATTCTGACATTTCTTTAATAATTTGACATTTTCTATCAGTCACTAGATTTTTAATAATAAAGCAACTAATGACAACGAGAAATACACAGATAGGAAAATTGCATGTATCCAATCAGGTGCCGAGATACAAAATCGAAAACATGGTGTTTTCAGATATCAATCCTCATATTTGAACCAATCGAAGGCGCGTATTTTGTATTGAGTGAAATAATCGCTGGAATACAGCGGTGATTGGATGAAATTTGACACATGACTTGAAATTAAGTAATTTGATTGGTTACTATATTCAGTAAAAAATTATCACTGAAATAGCTAAGAGTAATGGATGGTTTGTATACTATCCAGCTAGTTTATAAACTATACAAAATTTATCCCTAAAATTCAAACCACAAGGAAATTACACAAATTAGCTAGCATTCTTGGCTAGTTTGTGAACTATCCACATTAGTTGGATAAAGTGTGAACCTGATATTGGTAGTAATACATAATAACCAACGAGTTGGTTAGTATGTAAACCAACCAACGCGAAACCCCAGTTTCGGTCGAAGTTAACAATAAAAACTCAGTTTTATTTAAAGAACAAGCAATGGCATTGCTCTCTACTGAAACAACAGAAAATGCTCTCAATGAATCATTACCACGAAAATGCTTATGTTCTGAAGAAAACGTATGTGACCATTGTCAGAATAACGACAATATTAAAGCGATGAGGGATTCATGCCAGGGAAGTCTAAA
The DNA here is from genome assembly GCA_910591685.1 of Galerucella tenella. Lineage (NCBI taxonomy): Eukaryota > Metazoa > Arthropoda > Insecta > Coleoptera > Chrysomelidae > Galerucella > Galerucella tenella. The sequence continues at coordinate 27,722 of CAJUYH010003391.1, read as the reverse complement.
AAGGCAAACACAAAAAATGCTACAAACTTCTCGCAAGAAATTTAAACCAGGAACTGTCGGCATATGAGAGTACCCATTCCAGATGTAGATCGAAGTCGGTCAGATCATAGAAATATATTGGGCGTCATAATGAGTGTAGAAGATTAATTTTACCGAATTGGAACTCTTCACGGTGTCCTTAAACAGCTCGATTCCACGATTCCTGCAACGAATTTGAAATATGTAAGCAACAATTATCTCGGTATTATCAAGACCCTCGGGGTATTACTACTGATAATACCCTACATGTGGTGTTTTCAGTTTGGTGTCTACTTTTTATTAAACATTAATTAAACGTCAAACTGACAACTGGATTAAAAATGTCGCGAAGATTAGGTATTGCATCTAACGATTCAATCAATTTACCAATTGTACTTTTCACAACTGTAGTTTTAAATAAAAATGAATACTATTTGATCAAAATTGATAAAGTTTGTATTGAAAATTATTAAACATCAGATTGGCAATCAATTTTTTGAAAGCTAAAGAGTAAAAAATTATCTTATCGAATACTCCTCGGGTCTTGATAAATACTCAAAATTTTGTCGTAGAAATTCCTTCAAGCGTGTTGCTCAAAGATAATAGCCCTCGGCCTGCGGCCTTGGGCTATTATCAAGCAACACGCTTTCAACATTCTCTATGACAAAATTATCTCGGTATTATCAAGACCCTAGGGGTATTACTACTGAAAATATAATTTTTCATCAAAATATCCAGGCAGTTGGATAGTTTGTATACTATCCAACTAGTTTATATACTAGCTAAGTAAATACTTTAACCGTAACAGTTCACAGGGCTTTGTTACCTTATTGATCTAAAGAGAAAATGTATGTTTCTAGCAAAACTAGAAAAAAAAGAGAAAGCAATTTTAGGGCGCCACTAATTTTCTTTCCTAAAAAAAATTAGAAAAAAAATCAAATTTAATGGTCAGCTAACTTTTATCTGTTTAAAAAGAAAAGAACTTGAAGTTTCTGCATAGTAAATAAAACTAACTGAGTAAAAAAATGGATATAATTACAGTCTTAAAAATTTACAGTATTTAAGAAAAAGGGTTAGTAGCGAATACAAAAAAATACTTAGCACAATAATACAGTTGTTTGAAGTAGACGATGATGTTGATGATGTAGCTGTCTATGTAGGTACTATTGATTGTCTGTAGGAACGGTATTTGGGAAACTTTTTAGTTTAACAGGAACTGTGACCCAGAGGCTTGTTTGCCACTCAGGAATCTATTATCCAGAAAAATTGCTCGTCAAACCAGAACCTGTGCCCCAGAAACAGTCAGACTCTCCAGAAACTGCTTTATGTGCAAGGAAACTGTGCTCCAAGAAACTGTTTTTTTTTTTCGGGAACTGTTCTTCCCAGGAATTGTTAATCCCAGAAACTGTTTTCCCAGGAACTGTGCTATAATAATTATACCGGTATAAGTAAAAAAAATAACAAAAAAAATTTTTACATGAGGATATCAGTCCAGCTAAATAAATACAATTTAAAAATTGAACTTAAGGATTTATCCTGGACAAATATCTGATTTGTATTGAAAACTAAGAAAGAATTGTAACAAACTGAAAATATCTAATATTAAACTTAGCTAGATAGGAGAGGAAAGTATAACCATGTGGCTTCCAAAATGGGTAGCCATTTTGTACAAAAAAAAATTAATCATAAGTTATAATGTAATAATATGCACTTATATAAAAAAAATCAGTATCTATGTGGTCATAGAGTTCTCTCGCTGATTGCCGATGTTTTGGCTCCGTTTTTTTTATAATGGCATTTGTCATCTCCCTCTTTTCCACGGCTCCTTGCCCAGCAGCATCATCCGTTAGCATTCCGTTCGCACCTAATTCATTGAACATTCCCCAGGAATTTGTGTAGTAATATCCCTGAAAAGTCAGCAAAAAACAGGGTCACATATTGAAGGCTTTACGCAAAAACTAATTAACTTAAGAGTAAGGGAATGAAATCTATGTACACTCATGCATTCGTCTCTCATTCATATTTACAACCATACACTCTCTTCCATTCACTCCCAGTTGTAGTTAGTGATTTATATACATATGTACAAGAGCAGAGGTATTATTTAATTTGTGTTTAACTTGGTCTGAGTTCCAATTGAAGGTTGGCGTGCAAGAGGCTATAACCATTTATGCGACTTGCGCGAGCGTTTGCTATTTGATTATATAAGCTCTCTGGGAGGCAGTACTTGTATTACCTTTCTGCCAGAGTGATTACATAATCAGTAATCGTTGGCATATCTGTCTTTCTGTGAAGCCATATATTGTTTGTTGTCGATTAGACCTACACCATCTGCCATTCTTAGGCATTTATTCTGCACAACTTGCATGCGTTTGAATAAAGCTTTAGTGGTTGAACAGAACACTGGGTAGCCATACGTCATTGTCGGTCGCACCACCTGACTGTAGAGAAGAAGTTTATTCCTCATTGATAGTCGGCTGTTGCGACAGATTAATGGGTATAGCTAAGCCATTGTAGCTTTTGCTTTCTGAACTTGTGATGTTATGTGCAAGTTGTGCAGAGTATTCGGCTGAATAATGTAGCCAAGGTTAGCCAAAACATCAGCAATCAGCGAGAGAACTCGCGGTATCTATGACCACATAGATACTGAATTTTTTTTTATATAAGTGCATATTATTACATTATAACTTATGATTAATAAAGACATTTAACACACGAAAAAAAATTACTCATTGAATATTAATATTGAACTATGAAATTTTTGAAATATAAAGGTAACAAGAAAAATAACATACCTGTAATCCAGATAGGTACTTCAGGGATATCGGCAGCCTATTAGTTTTTGTTTAAACTGATGTTAAAATAATTACATGGATTACTGCACAGTTATTGTATTGTCGACAAACGATGACAGAATACCTGCCGGAACCTTTCTCATCCTTATTTAAACAAAATTTTAAATTTCGCGGTAAAATACTTCTAGATTATTGATTTTTGGTCTACTAGTTTATTCCACCACAAATCACAAAAGTGAGATAACTTATTGAATATTTGAATGAAATAATTTTAGGAACTATATATATATATACTATTCCACCAAAAATCAATATATTATATAAGTAAAACAAAGTTTAAATCGTACTTACGATAATGCTTCAACTACTCTTATTTCCTCTGCATTAAAGCAGCTGTTTGACTTCATAAATTCAAGCAGCATAAATGAGTCTACTTTGGGCAAGTTATCAGTTTGTGCTTTTACAAAACCTTTGCTAGCCATATCTTTACTTACAAAATATGAAAGAATCGTCACTGAACACTGAACTAGTAAATAAAATATATTCTGGCAAAAGTTTCAAAATATCATCGGAAATATCGAATATTTATGTCCACTTTCCACGTTACGTTGACTTTTAGAAATAAAAAAAAGCACACACAAACACGAAATGGTCTCAAACAAACATATAAATGATATTTTTACGTCGATGAAGCAATTAATAGTTGATCAAAATACAATATAAACACACAACTACACATAACCCAATGCAATACCGGCCATATTGACATAAGTAAACACAAGAGATATGACATCACACGTATCATCGGTAGAGTTCGGAAATCATCGGGTTGTGGTCGGAAAGTGCATTGAAATTTGAATTTTATTTCAAAATTTGGGAGTAATTTCCAATGGAAACTGGTTTAGTTCCTATTATTAGTAATTTTTGATATCATATTTACTATTATAAATTAATATTCAAGCAAAATATGAAATATGCGTGTACTCTATTGTGAGTAAACTAACCGTCGCTTGGTGTCTGCTTTTCGTGCATATAAACGACATACGAAGAACTTCTTTTGTACCAAGTTTCAGCTCTTGCAATTGAAAAATGACAAAGATGAATTTTCAAATAAATGACTGGTTTTCCGGTTTTTCCTGATTTTCTCGGTTCCCAATTAACCGATTGTCTTGCTCGACCCCTCATTTTGTTCGTATTTCAATTATCCACAATTTATCATCCATCGAGATTGCTTCAGTACGTTTTACGCTATATGGAAAAAACAAAAAATAGAGTTTTTTCCGTTTCAAATATTTATAACAAATGACTGAGCAACATTTGCGTGTCCAAAACATATCAAAATGATACTACGCAAGGTCCTCCATTTGAAGGCGTCATCCGTCTTCTACTGGGATTTTTGTCAACAATATTTACCTATTGCTTGGCATATTCAAGTATCCAACGCACTAATTGCTCTAGTTGCACTGCCTTTCATCGTGGTTTAACCTAATAAGGATACTTGGTGAAAACAACAGTAACACAGCTGATATCAGCTTTTCTCTTCGACTAAAATATAAACAGTATATACGCATATTTTTCAGTTAGAAAGGTATGGAAGAAAAATTATAAAAACATTAACAACGTTTTTAAATAAAAGTTATAATTACTCACTCCAATTTTTAGCAGTGTTTTTGAAGTATTTACAGATGTGTTATGTCACAGAGAGGTCATTACTATTTTGGTGCGAAATTTTGACTGTATTTTACAAACGTAAAGCCCGGTTTGGTCAATAATTTTGCCGTGGGTTGTAGTTTTAGATTGTAAGCTGTAGAAAGTTAACCTAGTGCATTGAAAAAGAACCGTTTAGCCAACTTTGATTTAGCACTACGCCGTAAGTTGTGACCTTGAGAGTTCCCAACATTCAACTTTCTACAACCTACAACCAGCAAACTGCGCAAGTCTAGAGATAGATGTGAGAAGGGTTCCATTAAGTAACCACAGAATAACCAACAATATTGTTGGTTATACTATCTATTATTCGTTTGTGGTTATACCGTGACATTACCATGATACCACAGAATACATCAGCCAAACAAGAAACAAAAGCCGGCATAAATCCTTTGATGTTTTGGGGGCAAAATTTCGTGACCTTCAAACTGACGTTGACAGATACCTAACGGATCAAGTTACACTAAGAAAATTGTTCAAAAAATGTAAATTAAATGTTAAATACACGAAAAAAAGTGAAACCAAAGAATCTCAAATAAGTAATAATTGTTTATTTTTATGACTTGTTTCGACAAAGTTTTAATTGTTCAACCCAATTTGTGAATTGTTCAAGTTAATTTAACAGCTTAACAAATATTGTGAAAAATATTATAAATAAGTTTAATGAATCTGTTTTTGGAGTGGAGAATCCATTATTCAAAATAATGAGCTATTGTTCAACCAAATGAGTCTGAAGCTATGCGGCATCGGTAAGAGGCGAGGAAAAAATGGCGCCTATCTGTCAAACGTACAAATGGCGTACGGTACCTATTTTACCAAGTAAAACTGAAAATACAAATGTCACTGACAATACCAACGCCACTGAATAAATCAATATCAGTCAATTGACGGAGTGAGAGGGAAGATCTCACGCACGCGCTTGCCAATAAGAAGTCAGCTGGTCGATACAAATCACCAATTATGTGATTCGGAGGGTCATTATGGTTTTCGTACAACGCTGCCAGAGCTTCAAAAAACCCATAACAAATTTGGAAAAGTGTTAATTTTGGAATAATATTCATAAATTGAAAAAATAATGTTAATAGAATAAATCCAAGTAAACAAGCACATTATAAAATTAAAGCTTAATCATATTTTTTATTTTGTTAATAATAAAAAGACCCATTTATAATTATTATCACTACATAGTTAGCACTTCAGCTTTTTCATAGTTAAAGGTGGCAATTTCGAATTTTTCGACTGCATTCCTTTCACGGCTTCAGATCAACTTGCCAAATATAGGATGGGGTGAGTCCAAAAACCAATACCTAGGTACAATAATAGATTATATATTTATTTATTTATAATATTAGCTTACAATAGAAAGAATTTCAGTGAATGATGATATGAAATTACAATAAGTATGGTACTTGAATATAAAATTTCTATTATTTATATATTTAAAAGTTACACTTCACCAGATTCTGAATTAAATTTTACACCCAGAGAAAATGTACTGATATCTGTGACAACGAAGTTATAAAAAAGAAGCGACAGTAAACTTTTCTCCATAGATATCGAAGTTTTGTTGTGTTTTTCAATTGGGCGGAGTAGAATTCAATGAGACCTCTGGCGGAAAAAATTGTAACTGTCGCAACGAGTGAAATAATTCGTTTTGCATTGCTTTTGTATTATATGCAAGTCAACGTAATTACCTTAAATTCGTCCTTTATTTGTTTAATTTTGTGTCAGTGACAAGTTCTAAACTGTGTTTTTCTATTTAACTCAACTGTCATTATTTCTGAGGTAATATTCTTTTATAATCAGAGATATTATGGAAGTGGTTATCTTATTCTATTTTTTGTTTTCATTGCAGATCAAAGAGAAAATAAGTCGGTATTAAAGATTTAAAATATTACTCAATATAAACCTACCTTCCCTGCAACTTTTGTAAATATAATTATATCAAAACTAAAATAAAAACACGAAATCAGATCTAAAACTAAACAGTCAATTGAATGCTTGTTGTACTTTTCACCAATACAAACCAACCTTCCCTGCAACTTTTGTAGATATAATTATATCAAAAATAAAATAAAAACATGAAATCAGACCTAAAACTAAACAGTTAATTTAACGCTCGTTGTACTTTTCACAAATATCAACCATACTTATTACTCCAAAAATAAAAATATTAGGAGTCAAAATTTAGTTTAACAGCACAAAATACTAAAGCACAATCAAAGAAAAAGCAAAAGTTTTACAAAACACACACTGAAAATAACTAAGACAGCAAAATAAAACCACTTAAATATCAAAGGGCTTATATGGCAGCTGATATGTTTCACTCGTTGCTCAGATGACATTGACATTTGACATTTCAGAGCGCCATCTATCGAATTCTACTTTTCCCAATTATTCATAAATCACTTGAATCACAGCCACGAATTGCACAAGTTTTTGGCGCCATAACTGATAAATGTAATTTTGTAAACAAATTTTATCGTTCAAAACACCAAAATATTTGTGAATAATCAAAAAGCTTACAACAAAGAAATTTCTTTGGTAAACAATAAAATCACATGTCATTGACAGATTACGGGCTTAAAATGGCGACTGTGAGACATGCGCACTCAGAAAATGAATTGCAAAATAGCACAAGCTTCGCTTCTTCTTGGGATGGTGTATTCTGTGATCATCCTTCACACCTAAACAGCTCATTTCTTCATTAAGATTTTATTTTCGCGGTTTTAGTTTCGTGGTTAGATTAGATAGCAGCTGTCAATGATGAACGAACCATAGATATACTCACCAACGAACAATCGTCAACAATAGTTTCTTATTGGTTGATTGATAATGATAAATCATTGACTAAACCGTATTTTTCTTCCCAAACAGCAGAATATGTCCAGTGTACGTACATTTAAGACTCTTTTTACGTTGTTACGTCCTTGTCCGATAGTAAACAAAATATGTATAAAATAAGTACGTACAGTGAAGGATATTGGTTGTACGTACTCTACGATAAGTAGTAAGGACGTACTTAGGACAAACTCATTTTAACGTACTTTGTGTACGTGCTCTGGATGTACAAAATATGTTTATTTTGATATTGACATTGATAGATGGCGGTAGTTTCGTCTTTTTCATACCGTTATTGGTCTGAGCTATGTATCGTACGTACCACAGCGAAATCGTGGGCCAAGTGTATTTCAATGTGCAATATTTATTGGTGTTAGGAGATGGTGGCAACTACACCTTTTTCATACCGTTATTAGTCTAAGTATGTAAGGACTAAGGAGTTCAGGGGGACGGGACGGTCATAACAAAACACATAGATATTTTAATGTGCATTATATATATTCATTATATTATTTCGATACACCATACACCCTATATCTAGTTTATTGTCTATCGAAAAAAGTGAATCTGTACATACAGATTGCGAAAATCCTTATGGAACCCTCGCCTCGGATTACACAAGTACGACAAGGATATTATATGAAAAAGAGAGAAAGAATAATTGTTTGCGGTCATCACTTTGTTTCAACTAGGGGTGTATTCGTTTTATGTACATATATAATATTAATTAGCTATAATATGTGTACGTCTATTGTATGTAATTCCTGTACGTACTCTGGACATACTGCATTGTGGAAAATGTACATCCTAAAAATGTGCTGTGTACGTACTACGTACAGTGGAGTACGTATTCTAGACATAACTTTTGTCCGCTGGTAACGTACTTCGAACGTTTTATGTATGTTTCGATGCTGGTTGGGTTACGGCCAAAACCACAACCTACAACTTACATCCTAAAACTACAACCTACTGCAAAATTATTGACTAAACCAGGCATAACTTTCTCCTTCAAAATCTCCATTTTCAAGAAACAACAATTTTGTTTGTGAAAGCTCATGCGTACAAACATCGTAGAGCAGTTTTTCAAAATCAGTCATAATGCTTATCGATCTACCTGAAAAAGATATAGACTGATTTTATTCTTAGTCTAGGAGGAATCGGCGCGTGAGTACCGAAAACCATTCCACCTCAATTTTTTTATGCGATCCTCTTCAAATTGCCCGACTGATGATATAAATGCCTGTTTCCATGGGGAAACCCAGTGCCATATTGTTTAATCCGAAATTTCGCAAGGAATTGTTATTTTACTACCGTACCAATTTTTTTCATACTCTTTATTGAAATACCAATAAAAAAGGTTCTATGACTTTTCACGATAAAGTTGATATTTCCAGAGATATAAATTTTTTAAGGTTCGAAAAATCTCAAATTTGGGTACTTTTGACCCATGAAAAATACAGGGTGTTTTCAGATGACACCTACATCGTTTGCATGTAGATACCTCTCGTAAAATTGGACAAAATGATAAAAGGATTGAGGGGTCCAGCTTCTTCACTTTTCGAATTACAGGTTGCTAGAGTTTTGAAAAATTGAATGTTTTAATTCGATAATTTTAAAATGGATGAATAAATAGATTTTATATTGGACAGGCTATTTTTAAATGTAGAAGGGCATATTTTTATGGAAAAATATTTTTCAATTTTTGATCCAGTGGTGTACATTTGGAAGAATATGTTACCTTTCCTCTCCCATTTTTTACGCCACTGATATTCGAAGCAATTCTTATCCAATGTTGTATTCCTTAATGGTTTCCACGTGAAAAACGAATAATCTTTACGTATCAAAAAATCTGTAGTTTTCAAGATATTTAATGATTTCATGAAGTAGGCAAGATCACTTTTTTATAATTAATTTAAAAAAAAAATGTTCTTGTATTTTTTTCAATAACTACCAAGTAGGTAGTTATGGTTGGAATATGTAACAGGAACTAATGTAGCTGCATGGATTCTTCCTATTTTTTTTTTAATAAAATCCCTAGTTTGGACAAATATTTTCAACAATCTTCTCCGATGTTTTAGATGCATTGCTGTTTCATAAATTAGTTCCTGTTACATATTCCAACCATAAGTACTAGTACTTGGTAGTTATTGAAAAAAATACAAGACATTTTTTCTTCCAAATTAATTATTAAAAACTGATCTTGCAGACTTCATGAAATCATTAAAGCTACAAATTCTTTGATACGTAAAGGTTATTCGTTTTTCAAGGGAAAACCATTGAGGAATACAAAATTGAATGAAAATTGCTTCAAATGTCAGTGGCGTAAAAAATGGGAGGGGAAAGGTAACATATTCTTCCAAATCTACACCAATGGATCAAAAATTAAAACATGTTTTTTCATTAAAATATGCCCTTTTACATTTAAAAAGAACTTGCCAAATGTCAAATCAATTTATTCATCCATTTTCAAGTTATCGAATTAAAACATTCAATTTCTCAAAACTTTAACACCCTGTAATTCGAAAAGTAAAGAAGCTGGACCCCTCAATCCTTATATTATTTTGTCCAATTTTACGAGAGGTATCTACATGCAAACGTTGTAGGTGTCATTTGAAAACACCCTGTATTTTTCATGGGTCGAAAGTACCCAAATTTGAGATTTTTCGAACCTTAAAAAATTCATATCTTTGGAAATATCAACTTATCGTGGAAAGTCATAAAACTTTTTTTATTGGTATTTCAATAAAGAAATTTGTCCGGTTGAAAAATAACAATTCCTTGCAATTGTTCAAACAATTTCGGTTTAAACAATATGGCACCGGGTCGCCCCATGGCAACATGCATTTATATCATCAGTAGGGCAATTTGAAGAGGATCGCATAAACAAATTGAGGTGGAATAGTTTTCGGTACTATTGCGTCGATTCCTCCTAGACTATCTATGTTTATTGGTTGAAATCACAATTTAGTAGTATAACTGTAATTTTTGTTTTGGTTTAATTGCAGTCACATTTATTTTTTGTTATGGAATATTTAAATGGAGGAGATCTGATGTTCCATATAACAACCAGAGGTAGTTTTCCTGAAGAAGAAGCTAGATTCTACTCGGCAGAAGTAATATCTGGTCTTCAGTTTCTTCATAGTAAAGGAATAATATACAGGTGAATCTTATAGTATGATTAGCTAGATTATAATAATGTTCCTTATATCGAAAACTTTTCAAACATTTATCTCAGGTACTTACAACTTAAGATTTCTAGTTAGATGCGAACTGGATAGTTTTATTGCCGATCGTATATAGCGTGCCCCAAACCATATAACTATTTGACAAACCGACACTTATTATTGAATTGATATCGAATAATAGCGTGACCGTTCACTCAAAAGGAGCAGCTACTTTTCGGGCTATATGCCCCGACATACATTTAATTATACTTATCAGTTGAACGGGGTCGGTATAATCTACAAAATTTAGCCAACCATTCTGGTTTGTAACATCCATTATAGACCTTAATTACAGGAAACTGTAATTAAGTAGACAAAAACGGAGATGATTTTTTGTCAATGTAGTCAATATAGAATTTTGGTTTGTGGTTAGGTTATTGCATTCTTAGCGTTTCCTTCACTGAAGTTAATGTATTGATGTGACTTAAGCCATAGTATATGAACAAAGGAATAGTAGGTTCACTCCTCGTCGGCTCTTTCATGTAGCGCTGCTAAAGACTTGCCGAAAAACGATCGTAAAAGCACACGTGTGCCGCATATACAAGGGTCGCGCAAATTACTATCTTCATATCTTGTTGATTTATAAATGGAGTGTTTGGTACGGAGGCTGATAAAAATGTGCGTTGGGCTAGAAAACATTCCAAAAATGATGTTGATGTTTCGCCATGTATTTAATTACGATTAATTTACTAGAATCATTCATTGGAATAGCTTTTAATACATTATATATATATAAAATAATTCGTCAAAAATGTACAAATATAATATATCTTATAATATGAAAATAGAAAACATTCATTAAAAATTATACCAGATTCTACATAGGTACTTTATAGAAACAATGCTGAATAATTGCATTTAGTGGAAAAATAAAATCCTAAACCAAACTTATAAAATAAAGCAAAACAAAAAGTACCTAAAAATTACAAATTGTGTAATATTTGTTATTTAGTATAAGGTTTATGGGATTTTTTAATTTTTATGTCGCGATTTGTGAATTTAATTGTATAATATAAACGCACTATTGTATACAGGGATAAGAAATAACTTGAAGGAAAACTTTCACAAAGAAGCGTGAATTGTAGTTTTTAAAAATATTTTTCAATTATTAGGTACATGCTAACTTATTGAAGTTAGCTACAAATATATTTTTAAGTTGGGTAACATACTCAACAAAATTCAGACTAGGTACTTACATTGAGCCCACCAAATGGAAAATTTGTATTGTTCACATAGGCTTTTGTCTGAGAAAAAATAGTTGATTCTTTGGTTAAGGTATTTTGTTCAATAAAAGCAATACATATGTCGCAGGAATGTTGCTGCATCCATTTTTTTAATGAATAACCAGTAACTCAAACTAACGCGTTACCAGCTGTACTGTTTAGATTCATGTAATCCGTTGTAAAAACTTTTAAAGAATTTAATAGTTCTATTGACGGTAAAATAAGATCTTTACAGTTTTCTGCCAAGTCCGGAGTATTATTCAACAACAATTCATTAATACAGCTGGCGCCGTCAACATGGTCAAAGCACAGTCAAAGTACTTCAGAGTGAACAGTTTTTCAAATGCTATAGAAAACTGTATAGGCGTAGGGTTTCTTGGATTACCACAACAGTTTCTTACCTGCCCAAAAAAGTTTTAAAAACAGTCTTGGTTTAAATTCCTTGTCAGTAAAAATGGGTGGCTTTTTGATTTTAATAAACCCTAAAGGGATTCAACTAATTGTATTGTAAGTTGCCAACCAAATATAAATTTCATTTTATTAGTAAATTTTATTCCTTCAATGTTAACCACACGCAAATTTTTTTGTAAATTTTCAAATTCTTACAATAGATGAAACTGTTGTTGGATACCCATAAATGCATTGAAATACATAATTCAAATGGCACGAATTTTATAAATCAAAAACATCAATCATTGTTTTGATGAATTCAGCAGTTATCTAGGCATCTGCAGGCAAAACTTTGAAATTAACATATGTGTTAGGGGCAACTGCAACAGAATGACTAAAAATCTGAGAAGCATATTTTACTTTCATTCAAACCGAACACACACTCTCTGATCGACGATAACTCCGGACACTCGCATAAGACATGCCTGACAGTTTCATCTTCCTGTTCACACATCCTGCATAGAGGTGTGTCCACTAGACCCATAGTATGGAGGAGTTTCCTTAGTTGACAGTGGCCAGTCAGAAATCCTAGTGTTAAACGTAGGTTTTTACTGGTCAAGCCTTGCCTTGCCAAAAGTGATCCTGGCAAGACTGCATCCTTTGATTCCATCCCATCTCTTAGGGGATTGAGCATGGGTGTAACGTTTGGCTAGTTCCGCAATTGTGGAAGTCGTTAGGCCGTAGGTGTCACTGGGTCCTGAAAATTTTAGTCCAGCAGCTTCCCTGGCTAAAGAGTCGGCAATGCGATTACCTCTACTCCTTTCGTGCCCATTAACCCAACTCAGGATAATATTGTTATCTGCCGAGGCGTTAGCTAAATCTTGGTGGCACTCTAGTACTAGCCCCGATATAACACGTTGACTGTTCAAGGCTAATAAGGCTTGTTTACTATCAGTGAAGATTGTTATGGTTTTACCAAAAATTCCTTTTCTGGTTAGTTCTTTTGTGACAATTGAGATACCAGCCAGTTCTGTTTGAACCACGCTGGTATTGTTTCCCATTCCCCACTTAATCCTCAGGCTTGGTGCTCTCGACTAAACTGGGTTCAATTGCATCATTGGCTGCCTGCAGCAGAAGTAGCGCAGTAAGCGCTTCTTGTCATGGGCTTAACCTCAATTGGCCCACTCCTACTTCGGTGCTTACACCAGCCGTGCGCAATCGTACCATGGCCATTAACGCAACCTCCTTGACGTACAGGTCCAGAGGGGTCAGACCAGTAATTAGTTCCATTGCCGCGGTTGGTGTTGTTCTCATGGCTCCTGTGATGTTTAAACAAGCCATTCGCTGTATTTGATATAATTTTTGTTGCACAACATACTATTAGTGTGGTTGCCAATGGATAAGGAAATTTCGGATATGGGATTGTTCACAGTCTCGCAAAAGAAACTTATACCCCTTTATCGAACCAGAACCATTTTGTTGTATTCCCAACTACATATTGAAAGAAGTCCTTAACGAACTTTGCAGCGCCGCATAGAATAAACAAAAACAAAATACTATTGCAAAGGCTACATCGACAAAAATCAATAGACATAATAATATACAATACTATTATACAGTGCTATTTAAAAGTCCCCTCCCCCCCTCGTATCTTTGAACGGCTACACTTACATTAATAAAATTTGGAGGGTGAAAATAAAGTGTTGTAAACTTCTCTACGAATGGTAACAGGTGACGTAATAGTAACAGATGACGTCACAGTGCTACTCCGGCCAATAATTTTAAATAGGATCTTATGGCAAGTGATATCTTGTTTGAAAGACATTGATATTGGCTACATAGCCATATTAATTTTGTTTGGGTTTAAACTAATTTTGACGGATAAATTAAATAAATACCTACCAAATATATTATTTCACATTTGAATATTGAAGATTTTTCAGTCCGCCTCTGGTTAGCTGTCAAAAAATTGACGGTTTTAATTTAATAGTATTTGTTGCTTTGCAAAGTTTTTCTAAATAGCTTAAATATTTAATTTTATTATTGTTGAACGAGACGTTTAAGAAGTTACATAGGCAAAATGGTAGGTACTCAAGACGACAAAGTAGCAGCTATCTTAATAATTGGTGGATCTAGAAATAATCTCCATGAAGCGGAACGTTTATTTAATGAGAGATACCCAGATCGCCCTATCTCGAGAACTTATTTGAGGGAGCTTCTTCACAAGTTTGAAGCAGCAGGTAGTGTTCAGGATGCCAAACGATCTTGTCGACCAGCATTTAGTGGTGATGAGAAAATTGATATAGTTGCTGAAATGGTAGTAAACCCTACTTCCTCTTCAACTAAAGTTGCGTCTATCTGTGAAGTGAGTAAAAGTACAGTACAGAGAGTGTATACACAAACAATTTGTTTCAGTGACGAAAGTACTTTTTGCCTCAATGGAAATGTGAATACACAAAATGTAAGGTATTGGAGTGACAAAAATCCTCACACCTTTCGTGAACAACATACCCAATTTCCAGAAAAAGTCAATGTTTGGGCAGGTATTTTGGGAAACCACATAGTTGGTACTGTTTTCCTGAATTCAAATTTAAGTGGTGACGTGTACCTGGAGATGTTACAAAATGCAATTGAGCCGTTAATTCTTGAAATTCTGGAAAATAATCCAGATGAATTCGGCCATCTGGAAATAACATTCCAACAAGATGGTTCTCCCGCACATTATTATGGTGCAGTAAGACGTTACCTGGATATATCGAGGTAGATGGATCGGCCGGCGAGATCCTATAGAATGGCCACCTCGGTCACCAGATCTGACACCATTAGATTTTTTTCTATGGGGGTACTTGAAATCCAAGGTTCATACTACGGCACCAGATAGCATTGGCGTTTTGAAAGAAAGAAGTATTGAAGAATGCAATGCAATTTCAGCTGACACATTCGAACGAGTACGACAAGAGTTTACTAATAGGATGTATTACTGTCAGGAAGTAGATGGAGCACATTCCGAACACTTGCTCAATCCATTGTTGATATTTAATTAATTAAATTTAAAAAAATAATTTCAATAATTTTGGCATTTATTTAATTTATCCGTCAAAATTAGTTTAAGCCCAAACAAAATTAATATGGCTATGTATCCAATGTCAATGCCTTTCAAACGAGATATCACTTGTCATAAGTTCCTATTTAAAATTATTGGCCAGAGTGGCACTGTGACGTCATCTATTACTTGTTACCATTCGTAGAGAAGTTTACACTTTATTCTCACCCTGCAAATTCTATCAATGTAAATGTAGCCGTTCAAAAAATACGAGGGGGGAGGGGACTTTTGAATAGCACTGTATATATGAATAATATAAAAGCAAAATTAATTTTTGTTTCACAAACACTATTAACAACTCTTTATAATTCCGAATATTTTAAAGTTGATATCTGTGTGGACTGAAAATAATTGGCGCACCCTATATATCACGTGAGTGAGAGTATAATATAAAACTCTCACATTCCGAAAAAGGAAAAAACATTCCATAAGTTTTCATCCGCCACCGAACCATGTCTTTTTTGTAACATTATAATATTACCAAACTTTATATTTCAGAGATTTGAAATTAGATAATGTTTTATTGGACTTTGATGGTCACGCTCGCTTGGCTGATTTTGGTATGTGCCAATTACAAATATTTTTAGATAGAATGGCTGAATCTTTTTGTGGCACACCTGATTACATGGCACCCGAGGTAAGGATACTTATTAGCAGATCGAGTAAATTCATTCACACAGTCTAAGTTACACCACAGTATGCCAGAGCTTTTGATGACCTTGAACGGATCGCTTTACGATTCATTTTACCATAGGCGTAGGTGGCATACGTTTTAAAATGACTTAACGTGTTAAATGATTTTTCTTAAATATTGTAGAACAGTACACTGATGAGTTAATAAAACAATAGTCTTATACAAAATATTTATGGGTTTTTCCATATTACAATTTTCATTTTGTTATGATTTTTAAAATTTTTATTGACAAATTTTAATGTGTAATATAGTCGTACCCTGGAGAAAAGTTTCATTGAATATTTTATTGGAAAATCAACACAGGGATGTACAAACTCTGTTGTTTGACTAATATTTATAAGTGATTCAACAATATTATCTTCCGTAGCAACTTTCTCAAAATTCATTTGGAATAATGTTTCTAATAATGAGATGTATTGTACAAAATTTTCATGCGGCATATTCAAGTTTCCAAAAGTATTCCTATTCGTATTTTCATAAGCTCTAAGGTAACAGTATAGAGACGAATCGTCTAAATTCTGATACGCTTGTGAATACGTCTCACATACGCTGCATGTATGAATTTTCAAATATTTTTTAATTAAATAACCACAAAAATAGCGAACAAAATTCTTTTCCAATAAATCATTTGTCTGAAAGTCTTTAGGCATTGCAGTATTTGATGAAAGAAATATTGTTGGAATAGCCTTTTTCAAAGGAAGTTTTATTTCATGAGGTTGCATAATCATGTCTGGTTCAAAATGAGCACCACATAAACGATGACTACTATTGTATAGAGATTATAGTTTTGGCATCAAGTCAGGCCTATCGCTTGCTTCGAGCCAAACTTCAGCTTTGAAACAAAAACAACAAATTAAATCAATGCTTGAAACTAAGGCTCATAAATGTGATATGAAGATCAAATAATAAATTATTATACTAACAGTTTCTCACCTTTCTGAATACTTTGAAAAACGGAAAACGCTGGCACTTTGGTTGGATCGCAGCACAGCACTGGCCGCCGGATGAGATACTCATCCGAACGACGTTGAAGGTCACGGAGAGCTCGGCAGTGTAACGTCACGAGATAACATACTGGGTTCGCTTCTATACTGTGGTTACACAGCGAAAAAATAAAAGAATATGTTAAGCAATGAAGCTGGCTGCAGCGATTGTCTATTTTGACATTTCATTTGTTGTTTAAGATGTTCATTGCATCAAAAAATGTATAATTTTCATACCTATCCCATTAGGAATGTTGTGATAAAATTACCATTGAAATTTTTAGTCGGTTGGTTGTCTCTAATACACATAGATACACATGGTATCCACCTCGAGTTGAACATAATTAAATTCGGATCATTAACACGGAGAGCAGCGTAGAATTTGTTTCAATTCAAACTTTGCACACTTCTCAAGGAGCTGACAATACAATAGATTTGTTTCAACTGGTGATAAAACCGTTTTTGGTTTCGTTGTGTGTGCTGTGCTGTATTTGTTTCACGTTCCAACTGGTTGTAGTATCATTCTTGGGACTGTTTTGGACGGTATGAATACAAACTGTAGGTACCTTCTGCAAGGGGTTGGAACAAGTTGGAACAAACCTAATATAGTAGTCAAATTTAAAATGCTCTTTTTTCCCTACTTCAAGCGCTGAGATTAATTTGAATTTTTTTTGCACACTTGTCAAGGACCGGTGACATCCACCACTTTACCATACTTTCCAAACTTGTTATAGCATTCGTCACACCGACCCATAATAGGTATTTATTGTCATGATATATATATTATTCAAGAAAAAAAATATAGAATTAATTTTTACCATTTAAAATTTTTAATTAATTACCTAAATGGTTTGGTTTGTTAAATGTTTGTTTAAGTTTGAAGAAGTTTGAAAATTAGAATTGTTACAATTGTTTTATATAGTTTATAAAAAAAATGTAGTGTAAAATACATTGAAATTTTTAAGTATTTCATATTTGATAATTATTTATACGTAAATTGATACTTACATCATCTTAACACAGACAATGTGATAATAATTAATAAAATTTCATTTTAAATTAAAACAGGAAAAATTTCAATGTTTTGTTTATATTTAAAAAGAATATGAGAGATGTAAAAAATTATTCATTTGCCAAAAGTGACAAAAAATTGGTTGGTTACGAAAAAAAAAAAATTGTGTTGGTTTTGAAAGAAGTCAATTTTTGAAAGAAAGTAAAAAAGTCAGAAAGAAAATTTTCTAATTAGAAAATAACAGTAGAAATTAAAAGGAAAAAGAAGAGATTTGTGATAACAAATCAATAAAATTTGGAAGAAAAAAAAAAAGTAAAAATTGTATAGATGCAGAAGAGATTTGTGTGAACAGATCAATGGAATTTAGAAAAATTTAAGTGGTAATTTGGAAGATATGAGTGAATTTGATTGGACGATGAAGAAGTTAACATTTTGAACAATTTATTGGATTTTAAAGTTTTTTCTTTCGGACTATAGTAAGAATTGAATTTATATATTGCTAAATTGTCAAGTTTATTATATATAGTTAATATATTTCTGTTTTTTTGGGTATGAACTTGCTCCTTTAAAAAAAAAATTATAACAAAATAAATATAAAAAAAATAAGTAAAAGTATTTTTTTTTATATGTGGTGATTCAAATAATAATTTTTTTTAAATTCACTACATTATGTACCAAGGGTATAAATAAATGTTTATGCCCTGAGGGCGACGTCTTAGGAAACCGAGGGCCTCCGGCCCGAGGGTTTGTGTATCGCCTGAGGGTATACAGTGTATACACATCTGTTTATGACTGCGGTACATACAAACTTTTATGTCATACTAGTTCGTTATTGCAATCCAATCTCAATACAAATCAGTGTTCTAAGAAATCTGGTTTGAATTAATAGGTGAATGTTGACAAACGTAAATGTCATAATATCACAATAAATTTTATACGTGACAAAGTTAGAAGCCAAAATGAACGAAGATTTTAAAATTATGACGAAATTATTGGAAAAGCAAAGAAAGCAACTGTAAATCTGTTGCCAAAAAAGTCTAAAGGAGCTTACGACAAGGTTATTAAATAAGTTGGACAAAAAATTATTTCTCTCTATACCCGCACGGGCATAAAGTACGACATTAGATAGTTGGTAACTAAGCAATAAAAATACAATAATGAACTAGTATGACATAGAATATTTTTTTATTCTGTTATTTAGCGTCGGTCTATTTCTGCGACTGATGCTAATCACCGACGCCGGGAGCGCTCTACCCCTAATCGGAAATTTTGGCGAACCCACAAGTGTTCCAACCAGTGGTAGCGTTGTTCAACGAGCCCAACATCCATGAACTCGGGACCTCGGTTTTACGTCTTCTCCGAAAGACGGCATATCTACATTATACCTCGAGCTCATTCGCTGCCGGCTTTACGAGCCCTATACGAAGGTTTTCCCTAGCATGGTCACCCATCCAAGTACCAACACGTTCAATTCTGCTTGACTGTAATTATCGCATTGAAGACGTTCCATTACAGTATTGGGTCGTCGTCCGACCCATAAAATACTTGTGTATTATAAATAGCACACCTGGCCTGGATGCAAGATTATTTTTGTTCGAGTGTATAACACCACAAAAAAATCGAAATTAAAAAATATGTCAAAAACCGTGAGGTATTGAGTGAAACCAAATATGGGGATGGCTTGCAAAAGATACCAGATTTTGAAATTTCAGCTCGTCGGCGAACTTGTTGAGTTATTTAAAAAGTTAAACTGTATACCATACTATAATAATAGAGGTTGGCAATTGTGTACCTACCTCTTATAGTCCAATAAATGAAGGCGAAAAATACCGTCAACATGGGCATCTGGTCCAGCAAGAAATTTTTTTTTTCAATTTGCAGGTAATAGTAGGTACATTGAACCCCCAAAGTGTCAGGTGCCTGAAATTTGTGGGAGGGTCGGAAAATGGCTCTAGAGATCCCGAAAATCCGTTTTCCGCCGATATCTCCTGAACTACGATCCCTAGAGAATTTTTGTTTAGACAAAAAATGAAGAGTACTTTATTACCTACAAAAGTTTTCCCTACAATTTTTTTCGTTACACCGATATTTTTTGCAAAAATGGTGGTTGAAAAGTTCGCAGTTTTCTGAAACTTAAAAACTGATGCTTTTATTTCAAAATCTGAGATAAGGGACCCTGAGAATACACTATCTCCATGTTTAGGCCTCCAGGCATCTATGGTAGATGGCGCCACCTTGCATTTTTGCAACTGCGAAATATTTAAGGCCATGAAAAGAAACATGAAAATGATCGATCTCTTACCCACTCTCGGGGTAAAAAAAGTTATCGCTTTCTTTGAAATTGAGACCCTGGCCTGCTTTTATTGGATAGACCAATCCTAGGAATGATTGTGTGCGAAAATGATTGAAAGTAGACGCTAAAATTGCGAAAATAACTTTCCGTATGTAGCGGGAACTCCAAGTTCCGCGGGTTTGCCTGGCGAGAACCAGAAATTTTTGGGAGATTCAAGCGTCCGCAATGATGCTCGATAATAAATTGCACATTTTTACAAATTTGCAAAAAATCGCAAATTTTTGCAATAAAATATGATTGCACTTTTTTTGAAAATACATTTTATTCTTGAGAAATATATGAAAAATTAAACATGTATAACAACGATATGAGCAATTATCTATCAGTTAATCACCACTCACTCGTGTTTTCTTCTTCTTCGTTTATATATCGCAGGCTGGAAACATCATTTGCGCCCTGTTCCAATTCGTTAACACTGTCCTCTAGCTCTGTTCCTCCCACATCTACCTCTCCCTGAACTGTTGCCTCCCGACCTTCCCCTAAACTTATGTTTCCCTGTACCTCTTCTTGTTCGCATATCATATATCTTCATTTTCCACATCTTTATAATTTGTGCAGGGGCCTGAATGACACAAACCACAAATAATCGAGCACTTCAGCCCTGCTTTCATACATGAACATGGTGGCTTCCATTTCAACAAATTTAGAGACAAATTTATTTTTATTGCATCAAATAAAATACTTGATACACATATCAAAGGAAAGTTCAGAATGTGACCTTTCATCGGGTATGATGCTTGACCGGGAACAATTTTACTGTAAAGAGAAAAAACTGCACGAAAAAACTCAGAAGAATAGCTGTCTTCCCTCAGAAAACTGGAAATTTCCCCGATTTTCCTGAAAACCCAGGGGTCTGGGCCAAAAAAAATTATACCATCGGCAAGAGAATATTCTAACCTTTCTCCCAATATCAATTATAAGCGAGTTTGATAGTTAATCATCGAGAAATTCCCGATAAACCAACGCGCTCGGTAAAACTCCAGAAATCCACAAAAATCGCATCTTGGAAAACACATCATTCAAAAAAATACGGGCGAATTATTGGTACTATTGTTTCGGAATAAATGAAATACCCCCCAAAGAACCATTATCCAATAGGATTGGCTGAAATAACTCTTAATAAAAATAATATGAATAAATCCATGGAAGCATTAAAAAATCTAACAAAGACGAATTTTGGCCTGGTTTTCCAATTACCCAGGAGCACGAATTGAGTGGATAAAAACACGCCTTAGTAGCCACAGATCCCTTCTTTCACCCGCACTCTGATTCATTGAAAAATATTGATTTTCACGCAAGTGATTAAAACATTAGTAATTTACTTGGGGACGTCATGCCCTCAGAGCGTGCTCTCTATAAGCCGGCCTGCCTGGAGCTCAATTTTGGGTCGGCGTTCGGGCCATTTATCTCGGAAACTATCTAATTTTTCGGAAAAATGCTTGGGATCATTTTCGTGGGTAAGGAACTGATTTTTCGTCAAACAAAAATTCTCCAGTGGTCAAATCTCGGCAGATATCGCGGGAAAACGGATTTTCTGGAATTTCAGAGCCATTTTCCCACCCTTCCACAATGGTCAGCTACCTGACATTTTGGGAATTTGATGTGCCTACCATAACCTGCAAATTAGAAAAAAATTGCTCTTGTTGGACCAGTTGCCCATGTTAACACCTTCGTTTGCTGGACTATTATTAAGCAAAAACGTTTTTAGATTTTGTTCCAAATTCTGCTCTGCGGTTCTGTTTTCCAGAGACCAACTAACTATTCCTGGTGATATTTTTTAATAAATAGTTTTCAAAAAAAAAGTATCGTCAGTTTCCATTGTTCATCCTTATTTTACTACAACTAATTTTGTTTATTTAGATTATCAAAGGGCAGCATTACAACCAAGCAGTGGACTGGTGGTCATTTGGAGTTCTCGTATACGAACTGTTCCTTGGCCAGTCACCTTTCAGTGGTTGTGATGAAGATGAACTATTCTGGTCTATTTGTAACGAAAAACCTGTATTTCCTAAACATCTTTCCACATATGCTATTGATTTATTAACTTTGGTAAGTTGATTTTTTTATGTTTCCTCGGAGAAACTAATTATTCACAATTCAAGCCATGTGCAAACTTAAATTGTGTTTATCATTAAAATGATTTATCATAAAATGATATTAATGTTTAAAATTAAGTATTTAATAAAATAATGGATCAGTTCTTCACAAATTAACTTTTATTAAATAGGTACTGCTTTTTTTCCAAAGAACAGGTAATCTTTTTCAGTAAATCATCAACAAAACTGGCGTATATTATGTTTTAAAAGAAATTATTTTATTTGATTCAAAGTCCGGATCAGCTCTAACAAATATCGCTCTTTTTACCAGTGAGGTGCATGTGCATTTGAATCTGATGTAAACATTTGGAGCTAATATTACCTGCTACATCAAAATAAGTTTTTCTTGTTCTTGTCAACATTGGTGATTCAATTTCCACTACACATTCATCATAAATAGCATTTGGAGAAGCTCCTTTAATTGGGCAGTCTGCAGTTAATAAAATTGCAATTTGTTACTGAGTTACCTATAGCGTTATCTTCGTAACTTTGTCCACCTGACCAGGATTAAAATAAAACATCTAGAATCACCCTGTATATCATTTGAGAGAGCATGTATTTATGAAAATATTGACATTTTTAATCATTCTTGTCGGAAAACACTCAAAAACGATGTGTCACATAGTATAAAACTATAATTTAATAAACTCGTGTTTTTGATTAAAAAGCTCCATAATCATTAGTTCACTTCTTCCACTTCTGGAAGATTTAATGAGTGTGCTTTTTTAAAATTAGGTCCACACATTTTATTTTATTCACACAAAATTTTGCGATTAATTCAAAATAAATAAATTCTACGCGAGGCACGTTACAGTCAGAAGCGGAATGTTTGTGCACATTAACTTCCATATGTGGTAACGTCACAGTCATAGTCTTCGCCCCGCTACGGTATGCTTGTTTAATTGGTTATATTAGGAGAACGACATATTCTATTGACATGAAATTTTCAGAATCATATTTTTATACTCAGTACTTTGTTTTACGACAGTTAAAAATGATTTGAAAATTTCAGTAAACGAGCCCATTTAGATTACAGAAAGTTATTTTAGGTGAGAATACTCATGATCTACAAATTACTGGAGGAGTGCATCAGGGGTCTATTTTGGGTCCATTATTATTTTCAATTTTATGAATATTCAAAATAAATGAAAGCACTTTTTTATGCTGATGACACGCAGCTTTATTCAGTTTATTTAAACTGATGTTGAAGATTTAAGGAAAAATGGATACCTCTGATTAATCGAATGCTATGTAATTCAGTCGCAAATTACCAAAAACAGTGCAATAAACAAAATGTCTGTAGTCCTGGATAATGAGCAATTTTATTTTTCGTCTTGTGAAAGTAAAATTAGGCATATACGTCAACGATTCTTTATCATTCTTAAGGAATACTCCAGTTCTTACAAAAAAGGTCTTTTTTTCATCAATATTCACACAAAGATGCAACTATTTATTTTTTGGATTTTTCAGAAAATTGTTAACATTAAAAAAGAAAAATTATTTCATTCCACAAATTCGTTATACATTACACTCAATACTTATTTGCCATTCAGCTTTTGATGTTGAGAAAGTAATCAAAAACCATTCCTGTCTTCTTTTTTTACTAATATGAAATAAAAAAAAAACAACGTTTTGTTCATTTTAGCCTTAGCAGCTTGTTGTCTGCCTGCATGACAGTCCTTAAAAGCTTTTATTCTTGTTATTATTTATGCGCTGGAGTACCGTTCATCCAAGTTAATGGATACAAAAAATATCAATTTTTTCCATCATATACGTGTTTGATTGAATAAAAAATTAAATAATTATCGCAACCCTTAGCTACTGTACGTCACTGTGATGAAAACTATACCATCACCTTTCCGCAATTGCAAGGAATGAGTTGGCAATGGGATGAGTGGTACAACAGCGCATAAAATACGAACAATCGGAATCGCTCTAATTAGTTAAGAAGCTGCACTTAACAATATCTGAACATCAATATCGGTCAATGCCTATGTAACTTCTAGAATCTTTACCTTGTTTTTAAACTAGGAGGAGCATTTTAAGAAACCTCACATACACCACTAAAAGTTAAGAGGATGCTCCGAAAGGGTCATGTTCAAACTTTTCGAACTAATTGACAGTTACGTGACATACGTATTATATTGCTCTCAGGTATTGGGTCCAATGAGAGATCAATGGAAGTCTACAATTTGAATTATCATTGGCCACAGGCCATGGCGAAAGTTGTAACCAAATGTCACATTATTGTGAACAAAATGTAAGGTTATCATAAGTAATTCATGTCAAATTGGATTATATAGATATGTAAAAAAGCTACTGTATGTTTAAATCAGTCTCTATTCACATTTGAGCACAAACTAGAAGTCAACAGAAGTTTCGATATCTAAAAATACCATAATAATGCTCTGTAGGTAAAGTGAGTAAAACTTGATGTAGAAATATTTACAATAATAAAATTTCACTTCGAAATTTATATTATTAACAAGAAAAAACAAGCATAGCTTCTGTTTATCAAACTGAATAAATAATAAAAATAGTACTCAACTTAGTTGGAATGTAATACTCAGTTGAAAATAAAACAACAAAAGTGAAAAATATGTTCCTAATAAAGATTGAGGTTATGACACTTTCATATAAACACAAAACTGACAAATAATGTCGTTGTCGGTTGTATCAAAAAAGCTGTGTGAAACGGGCGGCAATTTAACCAATCACCAGGCTGCAGAAATGCCAACTTAAATTCAAATCACTCCTCTTAGTTTAAAAACAAGGTATAGTGGTTTCTTCTTATATGAAACGGAGTCTACACTCACTTATTGTACTAACCGGTCAAAAACAGACGGAATGGAAATGGGGGTTACAGGTCCTGATATCAGAAAATTAACAGCCCTAGGAAACACACTACAATATTGCAAGCAGAAATATTAATATCTTCTGTAAGTTCCCTGTGGCATTACTTATTCTTTTTTCTCTTATTTTTTTGGAAATCAAACCACAATATTGTCTTACGTTAATGGTAATTCCATTTTAATTAATTTTATCCCATTTTCTGTTTTACAGTTAATGGAAAAAGATCAATCGAAACGACTAGGAACTAGATTTTCTCCACATGGTCCAATACGGGATCATAATTTCTATCGAAATTTAGATTGGAGCGCTTTAGAAGCTCGTCAAATTGAACCTCCTTTTAAACCAAATGTGGTAAGCTTATTTTTAAATGAAGGGTTGTTGTTAAATGGCCTAACGTCGCATAATACAAAAATATAGATATAGGTACAGAGTGTCAGTGTTTAGTATGGAACCTTTCGATTATATCGGAAACAGCTTGCACGATTCTTATAAATTTCGGTTTGTGAGGGCTTCAAAATGGACAAATATTCATTTTTAGTTACACAGTTTATTATCCTTCAGACCAATTAGTCTAACATCGTTTCTACTCAAAACGATGGAAAAGGCTATTGATAACCATATTAGAGCGGAAATCCTAAAGAGACTACTGGTACAACTGACGGAGAATATCCGAGGTGCTCTAGACAATCAAGAAACTGTATAATATGTGCATTTTTGGACATAGAAGGAGCTTTTGACAATACTCCACATGAGGCTGTCAAAAGAGAATTGAACAGAAGAGGTGTAGACAGCACAACATCCAAATGGATGTCGGAACTGCTCACCACAAGAGTAGCAGAGACGAGGACGAGTAAAGACATTGTCTCCATCTGCACTAACAGAGGATGCCCACAGGGAGGAGTAGCATCCCCATTAATGTGGAGTCTGGCGGTTGACGAACTCCTGTGTGGTTTGACGGATCTCGGAGTATCCTGCCAAGGATATGCCTACGATATTGTCATAACAGCCAGGGGGAACTTCGAAAACACCCTTTCTGATATTGTACAAAAGGGCCTGAACTATACAAATAGCTGGTGTGACAAGTCGGACTTAGCAACAACCCCACTAAAACCATCTTGATAGCCTTCACTAAAGAAAGAAAACTCAACCTCAAAACCATGAAACTTGATGGGAACACGATTGAAAAGATACAAGAAGTCAAGTATCTAGGTTTAACTCTAGACAGTAAACTCCTGCGGAACAAACACGAAAAGGAGATTACATACAAGGCAGAAATGGCTCTAATGGTGTGCAGAAATCTAGCAGGAAGAAACTGGGGTTGTAACCCAAAAATCCTAAGCTGGATGTACACTGCAATAGTGAGACCAATCATCACTTATGGAGCCATTGCGTGGAGTAGTAGAACTAGCCTATTGACGACGAGAGGAAGCCTCTCCAAAATTCAAAGACCAGCCTGCATATGCATTACAGAAGCAATGAAAATATGTCCAACGACAGCCATGGAAGTGATTCTCAACCTCACCCACTACATATGGTGGTGGAAAGCGTTGCAGAAAGAACAAGATACAGACTAAGTAGAGAGGGAATCCTTAAAAAAAACCACCCCCTCACTTCTAAAAAATCAGACAACCTGGGACATGTCACAAGACGGTATGATGAAAAAATAAAACTTTTCAAAGAAATTCGTTACGGAATTAAGCAGCAAGAGAGCACGGGATCCAAATACCATTACCAGATTTGGAAAAAATGCCATTCAATGGTACACAGACGGCTCAAAAGCAATAAAAGGAACTGGGATAGGAGTGTTCGGGCCAAGAACCAAACACTCTGAAAGCTCATGAAAAGCCCCGAGTATCTTTCAAGCGGAAATCCACGCCATAAGAAAGTGTGCCCAGTTCAATATTGATAAAGGATACATAAGACAAAATTATCATAATGTCGGATAGTCAAGCAGCCATTAAGGCACTGAGCTCTTGTGTAATCAGTTCCAAAATGGTGTGGGAATGCCTAGACAAACTTAATGAACTAGGCGAGAACAATATGGTCACCTTACTATGGATTCCAGGACACACTGGAATAGAAGGAAATAAAATAGCAGATGAACTAGCAAAGAGGGGGACTGAAATACCTTTCTGGGGGCCCGAACCCTTTTGCGGAATCAGCTCCAATGTAATATTGGAAGAAATAAGTAAAGCGGAAAAAAGAGAAGATCTGACCATTGGAAAGATCTAGTAGGACAATCAAAGACTCTTCTGGGTGACTACAACCTGTTGAGATCAAATGAATGCATAAGTCAAAGTAAAACTGCGCTAAGAGTTTTAACAGGGATCCTAACGGGACATTGTCGCCTGAATGGACACCTGAAAAAGCTCAAAATAGTTGAGGAAGAAGAATGCAGATTTTGTGGAATGGAAGAAGAATGCAGATTTT
>CAJUYH010003390.1:0-32917 GCA_910591685.1 Galerucella tenella | reverse complement strand
GGATTTTCTTTTTGTTAGTGTCGTTTTTTTCTATTTTAATAATTGAACAATAATGGTTTCTTGTGCTTCACGAAGTTGTACAAGTAGAGACAGTGTAAATACGGAAAAATCATCATGAACAACATATCATAGGTTAGTAAACAATCGAAACAGGACTGTACTGAAATATATTTTTTTGTGCTTCAATAAGTTGTATTTAACTTCATATTATATTTAATGTTTGTAGATTTCTTAGAACTCCATCAATAAGAGATATGTGGTTGAAATTTGTGGAAAGAGGATCTTGACAGCCAACAAAATACAGTGTTTCTATATTATCAATTTCATCTTGTCAAAAGCACGATAATGTGCACTTGATTTCTCGTCTTTTATTATTGGGCTCTTTCAATATTATTTTTGTCGAAACCCATTGAATTTTATGCCCCTCTTTCCAAGCATGTTTACAAATACCTGACTTAAAGAACTCCCTATCTTTGATGTATTTTTTATGTTCACTTATTCGGACTTTCAATGGTCTAGATGTTTCACCTAAATAGAATTTGTCGCATTCACAAGATATCTGATAATGCCATTTTTTGAAGATTTTTCTTCATTTTTTGGTTTCGTTTTTGTTAAGATAGATCTCAAAGTATCGTTAGATTCAAAGCTGGTTAGAATATTGAATTGATTACCAATTTTCCTAATTCTTTCTGACAAACCCCTAGCACACGGTATTGTCAAGTTTTTAAAAGTTATGTTAGCTGAATTATTAATATTATTGTTATTATTATGGGGTATTAACAATGAGCCTTTCTCTATATTCTTGATTTCTTTATTTACAAATTCTGCCGGGTAATTATTGGCATTTAAAACATTTTTCAGTAAAGTTTTCTCCTTTGTGAAATTATTATCATTGGAACAAATGATTCTGGCCCTATCGTATAAAAATTTTACTACCCCTTTTTTAATGCTTATAGCATGATTTGATTCAAAATTCAATTATTATTATTATTACTTCAAGGTCCTGCATTGGTGAATTTCAAATACTTTCAAAATACATTGACTCTTAAATTTGAGATGGTGGTTGACGCAATGGATCGAGTACTATGCAAAACAACTGCCAGTGATCCCCCTCCCAACGAATTCCGAAAGAAAATTCCTACTAAGAATTTTTTCCGGATCAAAACCTAATCAGATTGGGCTATTTGTTGTTTAAAACTCCAAACAAACGCTAACATTAAAGAAGATACATTGAATTAATAAAATGTGAAAGCTTGGTGACCAAAAATCATAATTTCTGAAAACACCATCCTTGAGTTTATGAATCTCCTTATTTTTAATGGAGCACTTTAACACTGATCCATCCAAGTTCTGCATCTCTAGTTAGCGTTCCAGCGTTTTCGACTGAATTATTTTATGTTCACGTCAAAACACATTTTATAAAATTATGTTCTATTCTTACGGCTTTTGTCTATTTTCCCGGTATATTAGAGATATAATTCCAGAGATAACATAAAAAGTGTTCAACTGTTCGGTGGGGGATGGAGAATTCTTGTTCGACTTAATGTGAGATAATGAAACTAGGAAGAAATCTGTGTTGCAATAAAAGATACTACCAAAGCGGAATTCCTGGACGGCTGTAGCTTACTTCATTTTTGGGTCAAGGGAAACTGCTAACTTTCAACGAAAATAGTTTCGGAAGGAAGTTTTGTGGAAATGAATTCAAATTATCAAGATAATAGTCCAGTTATCTTAGTAATTTCACCTAGGAATTTGAGATAGTGGCTATAAACTCGTAAAAACTTGTATTTTGACATTCACAGGAAATGTGACCTTCGACTTCAATAGTCTCGTACAACCTACCATATGTAGGCTTTGAGACAGCTTTGAGGATGTCAAAATACAAGTTTATACGAGTTTACAGCTGAGTGACCTTACCTAATATCGACAAATTGACTCGAATATAATAGAAATATTCAATTTTAAATTGTGTGCAGTCAACCTTGATAGAATTCCCATATCCATTTTTATTCTTGTCAAATGTTGCCGCGTTTTGAAATAACACTGCTCCTATATAATCCGGATTTGTATGGTTTGTATGCATAATTCCATCACAGAAAGTCATTTTTCTATCAGAATCGTCCTCTATCAATTGATAGACCAGCTGAATTTTCCACGGATAGCATTTTTCCTTTTTTTAAAACGTTGGTTATCGATAATTTGACGATTTCAAGTTCATCGAATAACTGCGTACTGTATAATGTGAATTTTCAATAGCCAGGATTGATTTTGTTGATCTCCAGCTAGTTTGAATTCCCTCGTTATATTTTTGATCCAGTTTACTGTACATTGTGGAGCTCTATGAATTCATTATATCGTTTGACATGGGTTTTTCCATCAACAATATCCATTATTCACAAATAAAAAGATTTCCAATTAAATTTACTCTAAAGTCAGTGGAAACTAGTGAAATGTGAAGGTTTTTTTGATAATAATTGAGATGTTTGAGATAATTTCATATAGACTTTGTTCTGGAAAGATCTGAAAATTAGTATAAAAATTAGTAGACTTTAAAAGGCCAGCCGCAAAATGAGACGCAGCTTGGTGAGGTGTCGCAGTCACGGCGAGATTTTGAGGGGACACACACACACAACCTTGATGAGCCCGTCCCACCCAGGATGTTCCTCTCTAAACGGGGTACATCTCCGGGGAGGACTTCCACCACATCCCCCCATCTTATCAGATGGGTCTCATCATCATAGTTCGCGTTTCGGCATACAGCTTGTCCCTATCTAGAAGGGCTAGCAGCTGGGAGCGAGCCGTCTTCTCTTTGGCCGTGTAACCTCGGTGGTTTTTTCTTCGGCGGTCCTCCGTTGTGACTGTGTCTTCCGTTGTGTGTGTTTGCGCTGCCTCTACAAAGTGCGTCCTCAGCCGGCAATTTCGGCTGAAAACACCCTTATAGAGTGTGTCTTCTTTTCTTCCGATCTCTTAAAAGCGACTTTAAGCCATTAGCTGAGCTAATAGCTTTGTCACCTGTTCGAGGATCTGTTGTTTTGTTGTTGTCGTCGTTGTCTTCTTGTTAGCTGCGGCTTGGGAGTAGCTGACTCCTGTCTTCTTCACTGCTGTTGCTGTTGTCCTTGTCTTCTGGTTGTTTGGGGCTTTTGGACATCCTTTGTAGTTTGCCGGGTGTTCTCCCTGGCAGTTTGCGCAGGTGGCCGGCTTGGTCTTCGGTTGTGGGCAGTCGTTGGATCGGTGTGGTCCTCCGCACTTCACGCATTTCGTGTTTACGTTACACGTCGTCTGTCCGTGGTGGAAGCCTTGGCAGTTGTAGCACTGCGTCGACCCTTTTCCTCTTCTCTGTTCTTCCCACCTGATCCTCACGTTCTGGATGTGTTGGATTTTCCGGATTTTTTCTTTTTCTTCAGGCCCAAGCTCCACCAGGTAGATGGGTAGCGGTCTTCTCTTTCCGAATCTGGAATGAAGTTGGGTTAGTCGTTTTATACTTACCCCTTGTCTCTCGATTTCTTCCTTGATTTCCTTGGTGTCCTCGCAGTGTGTTAGTCCTCGGATGACGATCCTTGCCATCCTTTCTTCTTGTGGCATATACGTATACCACTCCACTTCTCTTCTCTCTTTTCTCAGGTACCTTGTGAGGTTCCTGCATGTAGTCCTCTGGTCCATCGCAGGGTATTTTCACTCCGAGTCTTTCCCGGATTGTTATGAACCTCGTCTTTATGTTTCTTTTCTCGATTTCCTTTCTTACGGAGCTTTAGTGGTGGATACTCCACAGAATGACGGGTGGTGGTCGGCGCGTCGTCGTTGTCTTCTTGTTTTCGCGGATGGCCTCGTCCATCATCGCTTCCTCGTTGGCTTTCCTTCGGGCGGCGGCTTCTTTTTTTTGTATTTGCCTGATGGATATCACTTCCTGTGAAATCCATCTCCTCTGCTTCACTCTTTTCGTCTTTTCTTGGGGATTCTGTTCTCTGCGTCTTTCTGCGGACGCTTTCTGAGCGGCTTCAGCTTCTCTTCTCCTCTTGCATTTCTTCCATTGCTTTTGCCATGCTCTCCATGGCTTTTCTTAGTCCGGTCATTTCGTCTTTCATGCGCTGGATGGTTTTCCTCATCTCTTCTGCGGCTTCTTTCGCTTCTTCTGCTTCTTTTTCGGCCTGGTCCCTTTCATCTCGGAGTATCTTCCTTATTTCCAATTCTTTCAGAATTTTCGTGGTTTCTTCCTGCATTTTCATGGCTTCTTCCTGTTGCTTTCTGCTTTCTCGCACCATCTTTTTTGCGTTCCTAATGGCTCTTGTTGCCTCGTTGTCTTCGCTGTCCGAGTCCGATGTTGTTTCCATTGAGGGGGTTAACTGCTAACGCAGTTACCTCGCAAATACGATCGCAGTTCTACACTTACTTGTTGCAGTTGATTGAAGGTCCACAATGCTGCCGTACAAAGCTAAACCACCGTATTTGCAAAACAATAAAAATGGCGTGAAATGACAATTAAACTTCCATGTATAATATAGCTTCACCTAATGGCTTCAAATTATAGAACCTGTATTACAGTAGAAGAAATGGACGAGTAAATTCATTTTTTCATGTGAAAATCTTCATATTTGATCACTTTCATAAAATAAAAACCCATACGGTGAATATCGTTATGAAAAATGAGGCCTTATACTAGGGTATTTTGATAATGCGGTGATTGCAGCTATATTAATTGGGATATGTACTAGGAAAAAAGATAGAAATGCCGGGATATTCCTAAGGAAACGACCAATTTTTTGCAATCCAATTATAGCAAAGCAGCTATACAGTTTAATTTTAATATTATAGACAAATATGCGGCAATAATACCTAATAATCAAGTTAAAATAGAAACATCTTAACATTGTTTTATATTAAAACATTTTTTTCAGGTAGTCCCAGCCAAAACTTTCTCTATTTTCTGGTATTATATCACCAAGATTTTTTAGGATGTTTTCCACTTCACTTTTTCCAAACCGGTTAGGTTGTGATTTCATTGATGGGTCTGGAATGTCCAAAATATATTTTTTCTTGCAAAATATCGAGTTTTCTCCAATTATCATTATTATTTCTTCCAAAATATAACTCATAGGTACTCATTACGTTTAATTAATTTTCCAGTTATTTTAGAAATGTACAGTTTTGGAGTTTGGAGTGTGAATTTGGAGACCAAACTAATATCAATTCAGGGAGTAGTCTTACCGGTTCGCGGGTAATCCTACTTAATTTAAGTTATTGAAGTTATATTGAAGTTAGTGAGATAATAAATGAAGTTGAGGAACCAAATGAATTTAATAAGTTAATAAATCAAGTTAAGAAATGTGATTGAAGTTAATCAAGAAAGGTAAGTGGGCGCCACCCTGAATAATATTAGTCGACTTGTTTTTCACCTCACAACTATCTATCAACAAACCTGGAAATGTTGGAAGGGAAGGAATATGAACAACGTTGTTAAATTAACAAGTTGTATAATGACTTTTAAACTAATATCACAGTAGAAAAAATAAAAAAATATTGTTGTTGTTTGTTGAAGCACGTTGTTTTACATAGATTTACTTTCCTTAATTTCCTCGGACAGGTCCTAGGTGGCAGGTACGAAGTGGCAGGTACCAAGTGGCAGGTACGAAGTCTCAGGTACTGAGTTTCAGTGTCTCAGGTAGGTACTCAGTTTCACTGTCCCAGGTACTAAGTTTCACTGTCTCAGGTACTGAGTTTCACAGTCTCAGGTACTAAGTTTCACTGTCTCAGGTACTAAGTAAGTGCATTCACATTGAATGCACCTTGAGGAAAAAAAGTTTAAGGTAAACCTGTTACAATACTTTAATTTAACCTTATCGGTTGATGGTTCACAGGAGAAAGAAAGCTTATTCCAACTACTCGCTATTAAATTATTGAACTATGCGATGAGCAATCGACATACGTTGTATATTCCTTTCCTGTTCACATGCTCCGCTTCGAGAAAGAATATTAATAGTGTGCTCTTAATTTCTATCTATCTATAGGAAAGAAGAATTGAAATATTTGACCAATATCAGTGTATACTGATCCTCACCAACGGAGATTATCCGTCGCACATTAAATGTAAAAATTTTGCCTTTCAGCGGTGATCGGTGCTACAGGTTCTCGACGAAAATCCCATGTTGGTAAGGAAAAAGGACTGGCCACTCGCCGTCCGGTAGATATTTAAATATTCCAATAATAGTGGTCAAATATAACGTTACAGGTAACTTCATTTTATTGATTCTAATAATCAAATTATTTATGTGGAAAAGAAGTGATCAAATTAATCAGCTCGTCCCGACCGCTTCTTGTGGAGTAATCGTTTTTCTCCGAATGAATGTCAGGGGGGCTTACGAGTGACTGTTCCGAATAGAAACTAGTTGATGCTCTGCTGCAGGATGGAGTGGCTGCAGGAGGAGACTGTAAATTCTGGTAGTAGGGCTGCTGCTGATCTGGACAGGGCTGCTGGGGGACAGCAGAATCAATGCCCAGTAGCATGGCCTCTGCTTGTAAAACTTCGTTAAACAACCGATTTTTAATCATGTGTTGATTTGAGGGTGGCATTTGTTTAGTACACCGCCAAAAAAAGTGAAATAGGGGATCGTTTTGTGTGAGATTTAATTGTTGTACCAAATTTTTTCTCTCTTTCGCTCTTGCTTCAGCTCTTTCCTCACGTTTCTCAATACTTTCTTTAAAAAGTGTAGTAACATTATCTTTCTTCATTTTTTTAATTGAATTGGGAGTTGCAATTAACGTCCGCTTTGTAGATACCATTGCAGGAGCAGTTTCTGAGATTGTCTGAGGTTGGAATTCATTCTCCACATTTTCTGGTTGCTCCTGTATGTTCATTTGTTGGGGATTTTCATTGTCTACCTCTGCAACTTCTACATTGGATTCAAAATCTTGTGTTAGGGTTTTAGTTTCACCGTCTCGTCGGAGGTTTCCTTCTCTTGATTTATTGGCAATGTGAGGCTGCAGAAATCTCATCTTTTTTGAAATTTCCATTCTTTGATAGTTTCTGGAGCTGCTCCACTTTTGAATAATTTTTGTTGCCTTCTAATCGCATCTTTCAATGAATGTCGTAGTGTTTCCCACAACGCCTTTGCTCCAGATCCTACAATAAACATCAAACATCTTCAGAAACTCTAGGAAAAGTTTAAAAATTAATAAACTTTTCAATTGAATTTTGATATATTATTATTCTTCAGATACTTGGCAACAGAAAACAGCTATAAAAGTATGGCGTACATCTACAGAATGGGCGATCGAACAGTTTCTAACATTGTGCGAGAGGTATCTGAAGCAATTTTGAAGCTAATGCAACCAATATATTTGCCACAACCAACTGAAGAACATTGAAAGTCAGTTGCAGATTCCTTTCACAGAAAATGGCATTTCCCACATTGCATTGGAGCCATTAACGGTGAACATGTGGTCATTGAAAATCCCGGTGAAAGTGGATCACCATTGATGTAGGGTCACAAGAAAGATTTAGTGATGGAAATGTTTTCAGTACAGGCGTTTTGGCAAAGAAATTGCTGGATCATACTTTACATCTTCCGGCATCTTCTGTACTGCCTCTGTACAGCAGTAACTCCTCCTTCAGGGTGTGACTAGAATAAATAGTACCCTGAGTTTGCTGAAGTAGTACTGTGTAGAATTGTAACCGATTTATCTTCTTTGGTTAGCCTCGGGATTTCTTCAAAAAATAAAAATGCTAGTTTTCTGTTTTAAAACAACTAACTTCTCCGTGGCTTCACCACGATCTACTCAGGAGTAAGTCAGAGCTTTCGACGGTACTCGGAAAAAATATATATCACTGGCTGGCTATCTAAAGCTCAGCCTCGGCTTGACGATAAAAATAATAAGTCTCGAGCCGAAGCTCGGAGACTACTTGCTGACTTGACAGCTCGAAGATAACTTAACTTTAATGCCTTTTGGCACGCATATTTATAGTTATTGGCGTAGTTACAACTGCACCAATCAGTTTCGTCCGTGGTGCCTACATCAGGGCACACGGACCGCACCCTAAACGGTACTACCACTACCGGCCGGTCCGGGAATTCCGCTTATGCTGTGACGTCACGGGTATTGCCCGTATTCTCGGACGTCACAGCTCGTATTTTACACATTTTTACTAATTTTTCACTAATTTTAAAGCTCTGACTTACGCAGTTTAGAACACCTCCACTTCTGGACCCAATGCCATATGTGTTTGTAGGAGATGAGGCCTTCCCATTGTCTGAGAATTTAATGCGACCTTATCCCAAACGAAGTGTCACCGATAATTTTGAAAACAAGGTCTTCAATTACCGATTATCGCGAGCACGTCAAACCGTGGAATGCGCTTTTGGTATACTTGCCTCGCGTTTTCGTGTTTTCCGAACACCTTTTGAAATTGAAGTAGAAAGCGTGATTAACGTTGTTAAGGCAGCATGTGTATTTCACAATTATTCAAGAAAATATTCAGTATGTCAAAGTGAAGAGGAAGACAACGAAGATATGCCGCAAGATCAGCTGCTCTCCTTGCAATCGAGCAATGCACGAAGTACAAGGAAAGCTTTTGAAATTCGAGAAAATTATACGAATCATTTTAACACCGCAGGAGTGGTACCTTGGCAGAGGGAAAGTGTTGCTAGAGGGAAATATTAAGATATTATGTACAATTTATAATAAATAAATGAACTTACCACTTTTCATTCCGATTTCTTCAGCGATTTCCTCCACTTATCAGTTTTTAGCTTTGTCCTCATTTAGTCTGCATGACTGGTATCGTACAAAACTTGCCGAGTCCGCACGGCTTCAATTAATTTTTCTTCCATTTTTCACTACTACTCACCGTGAATAACAACAAGAAACTGCGGGATCGACACTGCGTTCCGCAGGATCACGTTAGGCAAAAACTGCGTCACGTCACATTGCTAATATGTATACGCGGTGGAATCTATTTATTAGGTTCACAAAATCTCGCCGTGACTCACACTGCGTCACCTCACCAAGCTGCGTCTCATTTTGCGGCTGGCCTAAGGCTGAACTCAGACGGACCCCAGCGACGCGTCACGACAACATCATTATTGTGGTTGTTGGTGGGTGGAGGTCGTGGTTATATCAAAAATGCAATATAATTAGAGCAGTACTCATACGAACGACTTTTTGTAGCTGATCTCAGCGACGGTCGCTTGCTGTGGTCGGTATCACCCACAAAATTGTCGTTGTTGGTGGTTCAATGCAAAACACATGGACGACAGACCACCTTCGCAATGCGACAACTGGCCATTCCTTGTTTCTCCATACTGCAACTGATGAACACTACCGAACACCATTGTCGCTAATTCAACTCGTCTTCAACGACAGATGACGATAACAAAAATTAGTCGCGTCGCTGTGGTCCGTCGGAGTTTAGCCACAACCACATTTATGAAGTTGTCGTGACGCGTCGCTGTGGTCCGTCTGAGTTTGCTGAGATCAACTACAAGAAGTCGTTCGTCTGAGTACTGCTTTAATTCTATTGCATTTTTGATATAATCACGACCTCCGCCCACTAACAACCACAATTATGAAGGTGTCGTGACGCGTCGCTGTGGTCCGTGTGAGCTCAGCCTAAGAGAGTAGCAAAGCGGGGGCAGCTGATAATTAAGGAAGCACTTCCTACATGTGCGACACATACCCAAAAAATAGGAATATATAACAGAAAACTTTGACATACACTTTTGATGTTCATGATTTTATTTCTGGTAACGTGAAGGGAAAATGATTTCCATGCATATGAACACGGCAAAATTCAAGCAATAGTCTTACGTAATTACTCTATAAATACCTACCAATATGCTTATGGGACTGACAATCGAAGCAACCTTCCACAACCTTGATGGAGAAATCTCCTCAGCCTTTGTTTTTTGTGCTCTTAATGCTCAACAATCTACTCACTAGTTCCGTCTTGGAAGACTCCTCCCTTGGGTACTCTAGATTCGTTGAAGGTATTGACTGTTAGAGGCGAAATTGCGAAGGTCTTTGACAATTAACAATTGTCTCATAACGAGGGTTGAGCTGGAAGTTACTAATACGTCAAGAGAGAAGAGTGAATTGAGAGATATTCTGGCTAAGGCCTAAATATATCTACAAACATGTTAAAAATTGATTGTTATGCCTCGTTTTGCAGAAAATTATCATAAGTCGGATATAAAAAACTATTTTTGGAAAGTTTATTGACTATTTTAGCATTGGAAGTATGAATAACCTAGTCTGCATATTGGATATTGAATATTAGCACTGTATATAGCTGTAAAATTCCACACTCCATGAATTTAGCTTCAATTATTTCACATAACCCTCTGGTGGAGGTGAATTATCATTAATTTTCCGAATATATCATCAGTCAAACCAATTTACATGTTCCCAGGAAATAGTGGGAACATTTAAAATTCGTTAATTTTCTGTACCAGACGATGGAAACTCTAATTGGATATATTGACTTTCCCGTCAAATTCTCAATTTCTCGCGAAATATTAGAACTAGTAGGGCATACCGTATGTGCGGAAGTTTTGCGGTTAAATTAAAGTGTTCAATTAGATTCAACGCAACAAGAATTTCGATATTTTGCAGTTAAGTTATAAATTAGCGTTAATAACAGTAACTGCAACAGTATCAGTGTCTGCTGAGACAAAATAAGCAATATCCATCTCCAATTTTTGGAAAATAGATATTCCACATCTTATTCCGTTCGTGAAAACAATATTTCCCTTATATTCCAATGAATCTGCTTTGATAGCTTCTTGTTCTGTGTTGAAGAATGTGCGAAAAAAACTAGGAGCTACATAGGTACAATCGAAAATGATCGCATATTTTTATATACCGAAATTATCATACCCTTGATGGCATATGGTTTGATGGTATGGCGGTCAAAGCCAGGAGTGATTAACAGACCAAGTACCAAACTTGCCTGGCACCCACAAAAGCTATATAAGATCCTCTACAGCCGCGTTGAAAGTATTGCTGAACCAAATGCCATTTGATGTATAAATCCAAGGCCAGTTAGTCAGTGATATATTAACTAGAAGCTTTATGCAGATGAATAATGGGGTTACTTGTGAGCCCTACAAAAGTTGGACATTAACAATTAAGAGTCCCCAGCTACGACACCACGCCACTCCAATCACAATGGCAAAGAAAAGACAGATTCCTTGCACGAGAGCGTGCACGTCCATAACCTTTTTGTGGAATAGTGAAAATCTTGCAAAAAAACAAATAGCAGTACTTTAACGCATCAGAATGGTGGAACGAGAGGCCTGATGGATTGGGACAGGTGAGAAAGTTCATCAAGAAACCATCTCCCAAATTTACGAAGCTCCTAGTAACCCAGAGTGAGGGAGCAAACTAGACTTTGGCTGGGATTCGACGACAGGGGAGGAAAATTTTTGGCTGACTTGTTCATGAATAATTTGGAAGTTAATCACATAATTAACGAAAATAATAGTGAAATATTACATTGGTTCAGATATGTAGATGATTGTGTTGTTTTTATTAATGGTAATTCAGACACAGCTGATAATCTTTTGAATAAAATGAACTTAATTCATCCTAACATCACTTTTACTTCAGAGATTGAATCTGAAAGTGAGTAGATTAAATTTTTTAGACCTCACTATTAGCAAATTCGATAAATTAGAATACAGCATATATAGAAAACCTACACAAACTGACCATGTCATACCATCCTATTCAAATCACCCTCATCAACATAAAAATTGCAGCTTTTCATTGTTACATTCATAGACTTCTTAATGTCACACTTTCACTATAATAATGAGTTGAATATTATTAAACAGATTGCTTGTAATAATGGTTATAATCATAATATCAATAATACTAGGTTAATTCAGAAAATTAAAAACAAAAAAGAACAAGACTTGACTTATCCTTCCAAAGAGAAATCTTTTAGATATTTAGCTTTACCTTTTCTGAATGAAAATATCTCGCAGAAAGTTTCAAAATTATTTAATAATAAATTAATAGATACCAGAATTTCTTTTAAGAGCACTGATAATTTCAGTAAACATTTGGTTAATTCAAAAGATAAAATTAATAAATTATCAAAAAGTGGTATTCACAAACTTGAATGTAATGATTGTGAAGCTTCATATATAGGTAGAACTTGTAGACCTTTAAAAGTTCGAATATGTGAACATTTGAGTAGATGTGAGAATTCAGCTTTTGGTCATCATCGTAATTCACTAATTTAAAAAAAAAATAATTTTAAAAATTTTAATAGGTTAGATTTTCTTAAAGATTCACAAATTAATAAAGAATTGCATATCAATAATTTTTGTTTGAATAAGCAAGTACAATTAAATAGATCTTATGTTCTTTTGCATAGACGTTTAAAAGATTAATTACTTAGTATATCCATAAAATTTCCCTCTATGATGATATTCATCTTTATTCACAACATTATCGGACTGATACCATATAGTTCAGTTACTGTTCTTTAATTAAAAATTTTTCCATATTTTCTAAATTATAAATTCAAGATTAGTTATTTGTTCATTTCAAATATTCCTGGACTCTTCTTGGAGTTGTTTTTTAAATTAAATTTAGTAATGGGTTCTCATTAAACCCTTAATCTTTTTCTGGCTAGCAGTTGATTTGAGTAATGGGATCTCATTAGACTCTAAATCAGATCTTTTTCAATGAAAATGACTCACATTGGTTTTTGGGATATTATTTGATACATAATTTGACTATTAGTTACTTTATAAATGTTTCTCTAGATTTAAATATATTTATGATGTTAATAATTTCTGGAATTTGTTTTTACATAATTCATTATTTGAATGGTTATTGTGTTCGGAGTTTCTTCTGACTATTGATTGGTTATCTGTTTCCAATTGGATTTGGTAACGGGTTCACATTAGACCCATAATCTTATTTGTTTTTGAAATTAAATTTGAATATTTAGTTCTCATTAGACTTTAATCAAATCCGTTTCCTCTGTTTAGATGATTTGTTTTTTGTTATTAGAGACTACCAGACTACAATGTTTATTCATTAAAATTTGTTATTTGGAATTGTTCTCAGATAATTACTTTCATTGATTTAAACAATCATTTATTTACAATTTTACTTAGCAAATTTACATATTTGTTTTGGTACATTGCCGAATTACTTCATTTACAACAATTTTTGCAAATTTAAATGGATTCTTCAATATTTACATTTACACAAAAAATTTTGCAATGTCATTTTCATACTCATGTTGAATAGCTTGAGTTCCGTGTTCACTTAAATTGTCATTTGTCATTTGTAAATTTCAAATTGGAGTAGAGTCACTTCAATTTACGTTCTACCAACACGTGTTCATGTAGTAGTTGAAGACATTAAATTTTAACTTAAAATGTTCAAAATTTAAAGACAGTTTACCCCTAGCAGGGGATTATTTTAAAACTATGTAATTTTAAGAAATTTTATTTTATGACGTTAATGTGATGTCGACCTTTAATTAGGTTTCTTGTACCACATACCTGACGAGTAAGTAATTCTTTACTTATTTCCTATTTTACATTTTTCCAACTTTTATTACTCACTTGCAGGTGTAGCACTGAAGATGGCTTAATAGCCGAAAGCGCTTTGCAATTTTAAAAATTAAATTTTTACACTGAATACTACTTTGTTTTCTTAAGTAACTTCAGCACACAAAATAGATCTGCAAACGTTGGAGTGAGGATTTTGTTCAAAGCACCTGTAAATATAAGTCTGGTCACTCAAAAATTCAATATTTGCTCCAAAAATATTCATATCTTCAGTTAAAAATTGTTGTTAACTGTGTAAATCGTCAGACGACAATAGAGAGTTATTAGAAACACGAATTTACTGCCTTGCAGTAATTGTGATGACCTTAAATAAATAGTGCTTGACCTCAAAACAGACTTGAAATTTGGAGAAACATGAAACTCTATAATGACATTATATTAGGGTAGGTACATTGTTTTTGAAAATGTAACCTCACTTTTTCAAAGTACATAAGTTTTTATCTTCGATAGAAAATATTCATTATTATCATTATGTTATATTCATTTAATCTATTGATTTTTATCTAGTAGGTATTACTTTTCTGTTCCCATTTTTTTATTGTATTGAAACTAATTAAGGATGGAGGATATTCCACAAGAAGCTATTTTGGCAGACAACGATGAGAAAATATACATCATTTTATTTGACGGGGGGAGAACGGATAACTTAAGACTGTGAAGAAAGTTAGGTTGAATCCAGTCCAGTTGTGTCACAGGTGACACACATCACCTTCAAATTGTGACATATAAATATGAAACATGAAATAAAGACGGGATATTGCCCTGCAGTAATCGCGCACAAATAAGGACAAGCACTAACCTTAATAATGTTTCCCTTATTCAAAACATCAAATGCGCATGCGTATATGTCACTATAAGGACAGCACTATCACTGCTAGATCTTATAAAAATTCCAATAACTCTCTAATCCTCATAGTCATGCAGTTTATATTGGTGAAACATAAAGAAGTGCCATGATGAGATTTTGTGAACATCTTAGTTACTTTAGAAATGATCATTCAGATAAGTCAAACTATGCGAACTTAATTGAATAAAACCATCTATGGTCAAAAACAAATTCCATCCAATCAAAATTTTAAGTGGTTTTAAATTTTTTTTTAAATGATTAGGTTAGGTTAGGTTAGTGATCAAAGTGATCAAAACTAGTCACAAAAACCGAAAATTGAAGTGTTGGATAACTGCTGGCTTAGTAAATTATATTAACAAGAGAGATGCTTTGTATAAAAAAATGAGAAAACATCCAGATAATGAGGAACTCAAGCTTGAATTTGACATATACAAAAAGCACCTTGATCAATTAATGAAAAAAACTAAAACAGACTTTTTCAAAAAACAAATAAATGATAATCAAGCAAATCCCAAGAACTTGTGGAATGTAGTTGAGAATTTTAATAACCATCAACAAAAACAAGATGAAATAAAAGAAATTAAAAATTATGATAATGCCACGATCACGGATAAAAAAGAAATAGTGAATTTATTCAATTCGTTTTTTACTGAAATAGGGCCCAAACTAGCAAATAATATTAAAAAACCAAATTATGTAGAAGAGAAATGTCCCACCGCATGTTCGTTCTTTTTGCGACCAACTAATAAACCCGAAGTTTTAGAAACTATAGCGAGCCTAAAAAATTATAAAGCACCCGGCAATGATGGAATAAAGGCAGAACTTATGAAAGAAATAGCATACCATATTTGTGAGCCTCTCACCTTTCTAATAAATAAAATATTTCAAACCAGTATGTGCCCAAATGCCTTCAAATGTGCTACAGTCAAACCTCTTTTTAAAAGTGGTGACAGGACAGATATAAATAACTATAGACCGATATCCTTAATTAGTAACTTCACGAAAATTTTTGAAAAGATTTTAAAAACCAGATTTGACAAATATACAAA
Source organism: Galerucella tenella (assembly GCA_910591685.1). NCBI lineage: Eukaryota > Metazoa > Arthropoda > Insecta > Coleoptera > Chrysomelidae > Galerucella > Galerucella tenella. The sequence goes on along the minus strand of CAJUYH010003390.1, from coordinate 17,435 downwards.
AAAATTCAACTTAATATCACACATGCAATTCGGCTTTAAAACTAAAACTTCTACTCAAGACGCTATTTCTACACTAATATCAAAAATATATCAATCATTAGATACTAGTAAATCTACTTTATGTGTATTCTCAGACTTGACTAAAGCTTTTGACTCGGTAAGTCATGAAAAATTATTAGAGTCGCTAGAAGAGATTGGTTTTAGAGGAAAAATCTTAGATTTGCTAACTAGTTATCTACACGAAAGGAAGCAAAGTGTAGAGATTAACGGTGTAAAAAGTGAAGAGTTACTTATTAAATACGGGGTTCCTCAAGGAACGGTGCTTGGTCCATTTTTGTTTAGTATTTATGTGAATAATCTTTTGAAGTTGAAAATAAGGGGGTCTATAATTAGTTATGCTGACGACACCGTTATTTTTTATGAAGGAAGTTCATGGGCCTCGGTTAAAAATTTCGCGGAAGAAGACTTAGTTCTAATTAAAAAATGGTTCGACAGTAGATTACTAACAATTAATATGAAAAAATCGAAGTATTTACCTTTTGCTTGTTACAAAAACGGATTACCAAATTATAACATTCTAACTATGAGAGAACCAGGGCAAGATCAAGATTCATATCTTCTTTCCACAGACTCTATAAAGTATCTGGGTATAACGATCGACCAGCATCTTCGTTGGAACCTTCATATTAATGAGATGGTCAAGACATTAAGAACACTAATTTATCGTTTCAAAAATATAAAACCTATTTTGGATATAAACCATTTATAGATATTGTACTTCGCGTTGGTAGAATCTAGATTAAGTTACGGCATTCTAGCTTGGGGCAGTGCATTACCCACACATCTTCATAAATTAGAGATAATTCAAAAATATATACTAAAAATAATGTTAGGTAAAACAAGAACTTTTTCTTCTGATCAGCTATATTTAGAGACTAAACTATTAGATATAAGACAATTATACTTTTTTTTCTCTGTGTAAATCAATTTAAAAATAGAAAAACTTTGCAAAATATTGACCATTTGTACCCAACCCGGTACAGTGCACAAAAATTTAAAACTTCTTTTGCTGCGAAGAGTATAGGACAGAGAAGTCATTCATACCTGGCCCCTAGAGTTTTTAATATTCTCCCACTAGAAATAACAACTACAACATATTTTGGTCGATTTAAATTCCTTCTGAAAAGTCATTTATTCAATATTCCGCGTGATGAATTCCGAATAGAAATGAAATGATATCTTTTATTTTCCAAGTGATTTGGTGCGTTTAAATGTATACCCAATATTTGTGCTATTTCTTTGTTTTTATCTATTTTGTTTTATTAGCTAAATGTTGATATGATAATATCTTACAATATTTTTCCCACGGACAGTTTTAGGACTATTGTGGGTTTATGTTGTTTATTTGTATATTTTGTATTTGGTGTTGTTATCTTGTAACTTTTTTCTTTGCAAATAAACGTTATTATTATTATTATTATTATTATAGTTTTTGAACATCGATTATTGCAGTGGTTCTATCCATATAATTCCAAATTAGGATGAGCTACCCGAAAAAACGTGAGAACCACCAGATTTTCAAGAACCCAATACTCTCCAAATCAATAACTCCTTGAATGGAATAAGTTGGGAGCAAAAGAGCAGTGGATGTATAGTTATAACGTTGGTGTTGCGTAGATGTTAAAGCGTCCCTTATTCTTTCCCGAGAGTGGAATACGGAACACAGATCGATGTTAACGAGATTGATAATAGGATATTTATTAATTAGAATATGCACAGATACACAGTTTCCAGTCACAAATGAATACATGAATCAATCTCTTAGACAAGCTGAACCACTTGGCAACATCTAGTGTTCACTTTTCTTACTAATAATATGGTGGTTGAATCATTTTACTCCCGGCACAGTAATAGAACTATAAAAACACAAGTGAACTTAGCTTCCTAACTACTTACAGGAGTTACATGTATTTCATGTATTGGTTCAAGCGTTCGTGGGATGCGATAGTTCCCGGACACGGTCTGGGTACTTCGGAGTATCGATTTATATTGATTTTGGAGGGGTCGTTATAAATGGGGGTTAAGTATAGAGTGCGGCGCGGCGCATATTAGAAGCTAGAGGTGAGAACTGAATCACCTGGAGAAATGATGTCCTATGAATTCCTCCAATCCTCTTTTTTCCACTGAATTGAACTAAGCTAATTTACGACTCAATCTCAGTTAACGTAATTTTGCTTGCAGTTGAACCACTTCCAGATTTCCCTTTTTAAGTAAACATTTCCATTTAATATTGAATTTCAATCAACTTTTATGTATTTATGGAAATAATTATAACCCTAATCCACCAAATAAAATGATTGAAATTCCAAAATACAAACGATCTCTTTAATTCCAAAATTCCTCATTACATTTCGTGGCTTCCTCCATTTTCTCTATGCTGTCGCTACAACGTTTAAATTCTCATATAGTCAACCGCACTCAAACATGAGTAACAAGCTCTCAGAGAACGGAAGGTCGAAGGACAAATAACCGAATTCCTTTATATTTATTCAAAGTCCTATTAAAATACTGCTTTGGACCTGTGATGGTTAATTTTAATACCCGCGCCGTCGTCCTTCTGCGCCATAATTGAGGGATGTTTCACGCATTAAAATCCACTCGTAATCTCTAAGGACTCATTTTTTATATGCGAATGATTCTTCTTTTTTTTGTGCTTTCATTAGGAAGATATAACATTTAGTTATTAAAGAATGAGTCTTTTTTTCGATGATTCCATTGAAAAACAATTTGAAAGATTTGCAAATCATGAAAAAACACTTCCATCAAACAAATAATCCTTTTTGATTATAATTATTCTCAAAATTACGATGTTAACTAAATTTGTCAAGTTTTCCGTTTTGAAAAACTAAGTTATCCAAGTGTTTTGTGATTTTTTGGGAAAGTTGAATTTCTCCAATGATTGCTTGTATGAGACTAAGTGTGACATTCATAGTCGACACTTGAGGGTCACTCATACCTCACTCATCCTTATTGTATGCAAAAACTATTGACAGGCGAAAAGTGAGGTTGAGTTTAACTTGAGTGAAATATGACACTGTCATTTTACGATATTAACATTTTGTTTGGTTATTATTTGTCGGTTGAAGTTTCAAATTTTTCAAGGAAATTAGTATGATGGATGATTTTATTGATTTTGTAAACTATATAGATGATGATAATGCTTACGTTTATCGTTTACCTAGGTTAGTTATCACATTGGTGTAGTGAAAGGCAAAATTATTGAATTAAATTATCTTTTAGACGATATATTTGAGATGCAGAGAATCCATTGAATGGATACACTAATGTTGAATTATTGCCACGATATAGATTTTCAAGAGATGTTCTTATAAACATAATATCACCTCTTACCACACAGAGGCAAAATGAAGAAAACCATAGGGGTTTGCTATTATCACCGATAATGAAATTGTGTATTGCTCTACGGTTTTATGCAACAGGATCGTATCAAAGAGTTTTGGGTGATTTAATGGATATGAGCCAATCTTCAGCCTGTCGTATTGTGGCCGAAGTTTCACAAAGTATTTGTGAAAATATTGCTGATTTCATAAAGTTTCCGAACAATATAGAAGAAATTAAATTGAAGTTTAACGAAATGGCTCATTTTCCTGGGGTGATACGATGCATTGATGGAACTCACATTGAGATGAAAAATCCTGGAAGTGTTAATGGGGAAATATACAGAAATAGGAAGGGATGGTTCTCGTTTAATATTCAAGTTGTTTGTGGTCCTGATGGTGAATTTTTTGACGTTGTGATTAGATCGCCGGAATCAGTACATGATGCCAGAATATTTAATAATAGCTCCTTGAAATTGAGATAAGAGCAAGGCCAGCTACGGGGAATTATACTGGGAGATAGTGCATATCCACAGTCACAATTTCTCTTCACACCGTATCAGAATGCAGATACTCCCGAAAAAGTAAGGTACAATACTGCACAAATCCGGACAAGAAATTGTATCGAGAGATCGTTTGGGCAGTGGAAACAAAGGTTCCGTTGCTTACAAAATATTTTATTGCATAAGACCACAACGTCACTTCGCATTATATGTGCCACAAGTATTTTACAGAATATAGCCGTTATTAATAGAGAACCATTGATGGATAACAGACCTATTCGCCAAAGGAAGTGCCAAACCCTCAACCTCAATTTTTTCGTCGTGGAATCGCCATTAGGGATGATTTTGTTGGACGATATTTCAACCAGTAATTGTTTTTCATCAATGTGGAATAGCATGTGTTCAACGTTTGTTAATATTCAAGAGAAAATATCATATCAGTATAAGTTTTATTTATCGAGTAATATGATATTTTTTTACAAACATGTTTATTCTTCCAATAATTCATCTGATTTCATCATTTTCTTTTTTCTTGCCTCAATTGTTCTTCAGCAATTTGCAGACGTATTTTTGCTTCTCTTAATCTGATTTGATGCAGTTCAGCATCTTCCTGCATCAGTGCCTCTTGCCTTCTAACACGTACATCCATTGCGGAGCTAAACTGAGAATAAAATACTTGCAGAGGGCTAATACACGGGCTGAACACAACACAAAATAGAATATTAATGCAATGACATCCAACGGATGTCAGATGAACGTTTAAGGACGTTCATAAATCACAATTGTCAACCAAACACAACCAAAAGTTCCTAACATTGATGTCAAACTTTCTTCACTCAAATTGAAGTATTACTTAAGTAATGACTGTGGATATGAAAAGTCACCTCGAGCTAAAATCAAACTAAGTTGAGTTTGAGTATGAGTGACACTCAAGTGTCGACTATGAATTTCACCCTTAGTTTGAGTTTAGCTCGAGGCGACTTTTCATATCCACAGTCATTACTCAAGTAATACTTCAATTTGAGAGAAGAAAGTTTGGCATCAATGTTATTATTAGGAACTTTTGGTTACGTTTGGTTGACAATAATTGTGGTTTATGAATGTTCTTTAACGTTCATTTGACATCTGTTGCATTGCATTCATTATGGGTAATCTGTGGTATTCATATTAGAATTTGTATTCAGTTCGTGTATCAGCCCTCTACAAGTATTTTATTCTCAGCTTAGTTCTTTACTGTTTATATATATATATTTCTTACTTGCTGCGTAAGTCCATTTTCCAAGCTTGTTATTTAATAGATATTTTTAGATTCTTATTTTCAATTTTTATAGCAGATATTATTTGATTAAAGTTCAATATTTCTTAGGAAAAAAAAAAAAAAAAAACTATTCGTCTAGCGAAAAACTAGCCTTAAGTGAGCTGGTTCGTAAATATTCTTTTATGGAAAATAAAAAAAAACTGATTGTGCTAGCTTAGCTGGGAAGGAAAAGGCATGGGTGTCACTGGCACACGAGTTTAATTCGAGTGGAGAGCATTGTTTCGTCTAAAAAATTAATCAATCTAATAATTTTGCTTTTTACTACACCAATGTGATTACTAACCTAGGTAAACGATAATCGTGAGCATTATCATCATCTATATAGTTTACAAAATCAATAAAATCATCCATCATACTAATTTCCTCCAAAAATTTTAAACTATAATAGACAAATAACAACCAAACAAAATTTTGATATCGAGAAATGACAGTGTAAGGTACAAACGTGGATTATAGGCTAGAAATCTTCACTCAAGGGAGCTGGAATCTGTACTTATATTTAACTCAAGGTACACTCAAACTCAACCTCACTTTTCGCCTGTCAAGTGTCTCTGCATACAATAAGTATGAGTGAAGAATGAGTGACCCTCAAGTGTCAACTATGAATTTCACCCTATGATGAGTCTTTCATATAACAAAATTTCCTCATCCCACCCCTTCCCGAGATATCACCCTTAAAAGGTAGTGACTAAAGTTGGAAAATAATTTTTTTCAAATTTCAGTGAAGCTAGAAACTTGAAATTCTGCAATTTTCGTGCACTCGCTAAGGACTAGCCACTAGTATTTATTTAATATTCCTGTTACATTTTACGGGGGTGAAATTAGCAGCCCTTACTTCATTTCATACAAAACTCGTTTTCGAGATGAAATTTCATAAAATGAAATTAAACCCAAAATCCTTGTTCCATTTGAAAACTTTCTTTATTCCCGAATTTTCTTCCCAAAACCAATAGCTGTAGTGAGAAAAAATTAACACCATAATTAATAATTTTCTTAATATATTGAGTGGAAAACAGTAAAGATGTAAAATGTAATACGAATCATAATAAATGCTGAGAATGTCACCACCTTTTTAGTGTGATATCTCGGAAAGAGATGGGCTAAGGGTATTTTGTTATAGAAAAGACTTTCAATTTCATACTAGCAATCACCTCTTGAATTTTGACGCATAAATATAGAAATACACTGTGTATATAAACACTTTTTGCAATAAAGCCTCACTTACACCATCTCAAGCTAATCCTCCATTCACGAAGCACCCTGTGGTCGAGAAATTAATCTTGGAAAGTTTTGTAATAGCAGGACATTGGATTCAGTCCCGAAGGATGAGTTGATTGGTGCCATGGGAAACATAATCACGTATAAAGATACAAAAAATTATATAACAATCTTGCGGTAGTTACCTTCAACTTTGTTACGCTCTGACTATTACTTCGGTAATTAAATTAAACCCTTTCGTTGTGCGAATGCAGAAGTATATCTTAATAACATTATCTCAGATAGCACCGGCTTACAAATCTTCATAGCATGTCTGGTGTATGTGCCTTGTGGCGTATTTATGGGAATCGCGACAAAGATTCAGCTCAAGTGCCTATGCTGTTGAGCACAACCCAAACTAATGAATGAATGATTAATGTATGACGCGGATTGAAGTCTGAAATTGTCCTATTCCACATATAGTGAGACAATTAACTATTCCAATGAGATATAAAAATTATAAACGAGTGTCCAACCAAGTCAGTCATCATCACTTTCTTCATTTCCGAATAATGCAAGTTGGTATGAAATGACAGACCAAATGTGTTAAATATGAGCAGCACCTGCTGTTTGACCCATAAAGAAATATAATATAATGAGAGTTGTCGACCCTGTAGTAACAGTTGGCATCACGTTGATCGAAGCGCACCAGGAAGGACTGGCGAAACTAATTTTTGAAGGCGGGATATTTAAACTGGTTAGTTTGGATTGTGGGTAGGTGAATTTCACAATTTGTCTAAAAATTGTTTATTAAGTATATAATTATTTCATTACAAAAAATAAAATTATATTTTATTTTTTCTAATGGAATGATTATAATTAATAAACAATTTTAAGACACATAATTCAGATAAATGAGAAATCAACACAAATTTAAAATTTTTATTAAACTGCCATAATAACATAACAAATAATCCACATCTATATTACCATCAATTTATCAAATATTTATATATTATGAATCAAAAAATAACATAATTTTCATTAAATTTACTTTATATCTAGGAAAGTTAATCCAACAATTAAAGTGCACATTATTTTAAAATTATTCACAAAAACAACAAAAAATGAAGTAGATTCTCCATTACTATGGAGGCAGGAACAACTGAAACAAAATAAATAAAACACAGTACCGTAAGTTACAAAATAAAAACATTATTTTTATTTGCTAGTCCTCTTACTACTCATATTATTTTTTAATTTATAAGGTGACAAACTTTTTTGAGCTAAGTTTAACCCTATCCTCAGTAGAATTCCAATTTTTATGCCTATAGCTTTGTTGCTAGACACATCCAAAGTCAATTGTTCTTATAGAGCTATTTCATCAAATAACAAGACACAATTTTCATCAATGCGCTTCATTTTCACAACCCTTTCTTCAAGCCTATTAAAAATTGCTTTATTAATTCCAGTTTCAAATGGCACTGATCGTAGAAGTAACTGTAGAGGAGATTTACTGAGCAAATATATAAAACGTTTCAAAACATTATCTTGTGGTCCCTTTTTATAAATGGATAATGTTATTGACCACGAAACTTCATGTTTCTTGCAGTTAACAGTACCACTTTCTTCAAAATATAAGCCTGCTGGATCTAATTTTGAAATAACTCAGATCTTTATTAATATAATACATTCTTCTTGAGAGATGAATTATTTACACAAAGTTTCATTTATTTTACTTGAAGTACTAGATTCCAAACATAGTTTGTTAGTTAGAAGTTCCAAATTGAGTTTGAGTTGAAAAAAATAAGCTTTCATTTTAAAACAGGCAATGCGGTATTTTCAAAAGCTTGGGTATTATTATTATGTTCAACTACTTTTGGTGGTGTATTATGTTATGATGTATGATGTAAGGATAACAAAGGTAAAACAAATTTAATAAGTATTTTGCATAATAAACCTATAAATGCATTATTATCAAAATGATCTTCACACAACCTTTGATCATTGGATGTAGGAGGAAGTTCTAAACTTTTGTAGCACTGTTCACTTTGATTAATATCAAATGGAGATTTGAAAAATGTTTATTCCTACTACAAATTGCGAAGTGGACAAAAATATTTACTACTACAATTTTCTGCAATACATGACGAATTATATTTAGTGATGACATTTTGAAGGTTCACTTACTTTTATTTCCTTTATTAGAACTGGAATCCTAAATAAATTTATAATGTAGAAGTAATTTTAAATCCTACTCACCATTTGTATAATATTTATTTCTTATTGACATTTTCAATTTTCACTTTGACTTTGACAAATAGAAGCCAGATTCACATCAACCAAAGAATGATTGATTTTGTATATTTTCATTTTTATTGACTTAAAAGTTAATATACTAGGAAATTATATTCATCGACAATAAGGGCCAAATGTTGAAGTGAGAGGTAATTTATAATATTTCAAAGTATTTTATTCCATTCTGCTTATGTAAAAAAGCTTGCAGTTCTCGCGACCGCAGCGACTCGATGCGCGGGCGGCGGCGCAGAAACGTTATGCCCAATACCGCCTATGCTTCAATCCGTCTCTTTTATTTTGTCTATGGTTTGACCTATACTTTGGCAAGTTTATCTGAAACCGTGAAAGGAATGCAGTCGAAAACATTCGACATTGCCACATTTAACTATGAAAAAACTGAAGTGCTTACTATGTAGTGATAATAATTAGAAAAGGGTCTTTTTATTATCAACAATATTAAAAATATGATCAAACGTTTTTTTTTTAATTTACTTGTTTCCTTGGATTTATTTTATTAACATTATTTTTTCAATTCATGAATATTTAAATATGAACACTTTTCCTAATATGTTATGGGCTTTTTGAAGCTCTGGCAGCGTTGTACGAAAACCATAATGACCACACCCTCCGAATTACATAATTGGTGATTTGTAGCGACCAGCTGACTTCTTATTGACAATCGCGTGCGTGAGATCTTCCCTCTCACTTCGTCAGTTGACTGATATTGATTCATCCAGTGGCGTTGGTATTGTCAGTTACCTTTGTATTTTCAGTTTTACTTGGTAAAATAGGTACCGTACACCATTTGTACGTTTGACAGATAGGCGCCATGTTTTTCCTCGCCTCTTACCGATCCCGTATAGCTTCATATAAACTTGCCAAACTATACTTTTGCACATTGAAGATATAATGGATTGGACCATTGCTGTAAATTCTCTGTGACCAAATTTTGACCAAATTATTTGATTGATATTTCAAACCATAAATCTAATGCAAGACCCTTGTGTAATATTTTTTTTTTCAAAGCTCACCTTTGTATTTTCATATATCTTGATTAACGATAGTTTGATCATATACTTGTTAATATATGTAGCTTTTATTTTTTATAAACAATTTTCACTCATAGATATCTGTAGACCATCTTGGGTAAGCACAAAAGGATGTTCTCTATGAATGTTTTCAATCAACCCGAAGATTGACATGTTAGCATTGATGCAACGAATTTTTACTCAAAGATAGTTTTGATCTACCCTGTATGCATTTTGCATTTCGCGAAGGTATAGGGAAGGTCTCATCTTTCGTACTCACGATCGTTGGTTTCTCATCATATAATGGTCTGTCATTTTATATCTACTAATGCAAACTGGCTTTAAAAAACTTGTATCCCAAGTGAAGTGTTTTCCATAAAACAAACAAGAAAAAATTAATTATTCCCAGTTCCTCTCCTCGAGTATTTACTCAACCACCTCTTTGTTATGCTCATCAGTATTCTTGCAAAAAAATTTAAAAAAACAAAGACATCGTTGGGGAAATTCACTGATCCTGTTTATGTTCGACCCTCAGTCTCTAATACAGCCCAAGATTTTCAGTAATGTGCGGATTCCGGTAGCACATAAATAATTCAAAATCTGTTTTCCAAATATCATTCCTCGGGGCGTTCCTGAATTTTTGTGTAAAACATTCCAGACCATACTGTGCTCACAAATCCGAAATTGGAATTCAAAATTAAACAAACAATTTATGTAGTACCACATGGCAATTCTTGAACATACAGATTCTATTTTGAACTCATTAAATTATAGTGGATCCAAGAAGTTTGATTTGTTATTATATCCCTGGCCACTAGGTTATTTTTCACAGGATTAATCTTTATCTTTATTGACAGTTTATGATCAGAAAACACAAGTCGTCAACTTCACAATAGGCCAATCGGTATGGGTCATTTCAGACCAACAGTACAAGAATTTAGCAGCACGGCTGATTTTTTTATAAGTACCTAGAAGTATGTAGATCAATATAAAAAAAAGTTTACCAGTCTATCGATTTCCCAAATTATGAAAAAAAAACTTTTTTTTGAAATTCTCCCATATATTATATTAGTCCATTCGGCCGCGCAACCGATGGCTGTTGTTAATATATCGATACCGACGACTGTCAATGCCGCGTACAGAATAGCGCTCCTGGTCGTTTTCACATTCTTAAAGTAAAATATACCTGAGTAGTGGACTAGCAGTATCCCAAAATTCTGACTTCTGGTTCAAAATAATCCTGAAAATAAAATAAGATATTGAATACACAACACAATGAATATGAATAAAATATAAATAAAACTTATAGAATATTGAACTTGGCTTCATGGAGATCAATTACTCCAAAGTCTTACATTGTTGACTATTTTCAAATGCCATTTATTTGGAGGATCCTGATCTTCATAACCTGACATCACTGGGAGAGAGATTCTTGATACAAAATGAGGGTTTTCGAAGGGGTTTCTCCGATAGACCACGATACAAAACAACGGACAAATCACATCTTCTAGCATAACCAAAAAAAATACAAGAACAATCAACGGCAAACGAAATTTCACTTTACCGCAGACGTGCAATAATTGTATAAATTTATTCAAGTGAACAACGCCATCTTTGGTAGAAATTCTATTTTCATGCTCATGACAACCAACCACAAATGTTGATGAATATTCTGTACAGTTTTTTCCAAGAGTAGTTTTTCAAACCCCAATAATTATTTTTAAACTTTTTTGAAAAACATTTAATTCAATTAATCCGATCTGCTTCCGCTTTTTTGTACGACTTGAAAGGATCTAATCGTTAGTGATAATCTTCTACCATTTTCCAAACGAATATTTCAGAATTAACAGGAAGAACTACGGATAATGTTACAAGTTTTTGAAACCACTTAACTTGAAAAATAAAATGCCACAAGAATGAAATAAATTTCCCACCCTATATTAGCCACAATGAAAGCTGTTCTGTTAATGAAATGAAAGAAAAAAATTATAGCATGTCCACTGTTGATGTTAGTTAGCTCCGTAATATATAGTAGTTTTTGCGGAAAAATACTTCTCTCAATTCAACTCAGAGATATATATTGGCTGCGAAACAAAAACGTCACGACAACGTTGTAAATAGTGATAACCCTTGACGAAGAGTTAATTCCAGATTATTATTGCGAATTCGAAACTGACCCTTACCAAAGAGTGTTTTGAAAATATTATTTCTTTCGCTTCTGGAAACTGGTTTGATAATTGAAAGTAATAATGACATCAGTAAGTTTTCCACTCCTGTTATACTAAGTACAAGCTGTTAATTAAATGATAATTTCCAGTTTTATTATGATACTCATTATAACACTGATTTTCATTATAAAATTTAAAAATAAAACTAAGTGAAAATTGAAAACTTGCATAAAAACAATACTTTTTTCAAAATTATTGACAATAATTATTGCAAACTGTAGGTGCTGGTCACACACAGGATTCTTGCATTTGCTGCAACTTTCACGTGTTTTTCTTCGCCTTTCCTTTTTACAAATTTGACAATAGCCAGTAACCTTCAGGCGCCCCTTTTTATCACTCTCTTGAACGAGTGTTACTGCCACGTTTTGCACTGGAACCAATTTTGCTCCAAGAACAGTATCCATAGCTACTTCCACTTTCACAAATAAGAACGCGTTGTCAAAGGCTCCTGACTTCTTTTTATTACCGAAGGTAGACAAAGGTCACGCCCAAAATTTTACAAAAAAAGTCGACGACGATCCGTTCTATGAACAGCCTGAGGATAATGTTCTGTGAAAATTATGTAGGTTGCCAAAGCAGATAACTCCAAAATGTTATAAAAAAAAGCTAATGGCCAACGGTTTGTCTTTCTTTTGGTGGTGTATATTGAAACCATTTGATCTACACCTGCTTTAGTCGAATTATAGTGAAGAATCATTTCCGGCTTTTTTGCTTCCGTGTTGCTGCTGACAGTTGCAGTTCTATGCATTGTCGGGAGCAAGATCACTGCTTTATTTTTCTTGGGCACATACAAATTCAGAGTTCCTTTTTCTGAAAAACCGAAAAGTGTTGAATACACTTCTCGAGATTTTGATGCCCAAGTAATGCGTGCGCGCGCGCGAAAGTTCAGAGTACCCGGGTACTCTCTGCGGTAGACATTAGGTGTAAATATGTGTGGGATCATAAGGGTTAAAATCAAATTTCGATAAGGTGAACGGCTGGTTATATCGAAGGAGTAAGTATTTTCTTTAACAATCCATTATAATCTTCAATTTACTTGCCTTCTTGGGTTTGGTTGATTATTTGAATTATAAAAATAAATTGAACATTTTTTAAAGAGCTTTTGAACTGAATTTTCCAGAATGGTTTTCGAGATAAATGGCCCGAACGCCGACCCAAAATTGAGCTCCAGGCCGGCTTATAGAAAGCACGCTCTGAGGGCATGACGTCCCCAAGTAAATTACTAATTTTTTAATAACTCGCGTGAAAATCAATATTTTTTTGAGGAATCAAAGTGCGAGTGAAAGAAGGGCTACTAAGGCGTGTTTTCATCCACTCAATTCGTGCTCCTGGGTCATTGGAAAACCAGGCCAAAATTCGTCTTTGCTTTATTTTTCAATGCTTCCATGGATTTATTCATATTATTTTTATTATTACCTAGTTATTTCAGCCAATCCTATTGGAAAATGGTTCTTTCGGGGGTACTTTATTTATTCCGGAACAATGCTACCAATAATTCGCCCGTATTTTTTTGAATAATGTGTTTTCCAAGAGGCGATTTTTGTGGATTTCTGGAGTTTTACCGAGCGCTATGATTTATCGAGAATTTCTCGATGATGGACTGTCAAACCCGCTTATAATTGATATTGGGAGAAAGGTTAGAATATCCTCTTGCCGATGGTATAATTTTTTTTGGCCCAGATCCCTGGGTTTTCAGGAAAATCGGGGAAATTTCCAGTTTTCTGAGGGAAGACAGCTATTCTGTTTTTTCGAGCAGTTTTTTCTCTTCACAGTAAAATTCTTCCAGGTCAAGCATCATACCCGATGAATGGTCACATTCTGTACTTTCCTTTGATATGTGTATCAAGTATTTCATTTGATGCATTAAAAAGAAATTTGTCTCTAAATTTGTTGTAATGGATGCCTCATTTTATTCTCGCACGCCGCTACGCCGCCACGCCACCCATCTATAGTGTGGTCGACGGCGTCTGCTATAGTGCGTGTACAAACACATGGATGGTTTCTGGTGCATTGTTTGTCAAGAACTGACAATTTTACATGTAAACACTATCTCTTCCTTGATTTTCCAAGAATAAATCAGATTAAATTAAAAAACACAGGAAAATATTGAAAATCCTTGAGCTTATTTTTTTTGGAACACACGGTGAGGTTTCATTTTTTTAATTAAGATCATTAATATTGTTGTGGCTAAAATGACATCTAATGATTTGATAAATATTGTTTATTCCTGTAGAAAAATGGAAGTCGCAGAGGATTCTAGTACGCTCGTGTGTTTTATTTGTGATCAAGCTCTGACTGAAGACGTTACAACGGTTACCCGAGGACTAGAAACCCTAATAAATGTTAGCAAAACCAGGGAAGACAACCTCCATTTGTTCCTGGAGAAGGTATCGTCTGTGGAAGTTCATCGCTTGTAGTAAGAGGTATTCGGTAATGAAAAATGGGAAAGTTATTTTCGCAATTTTAGCGTCTTCTTTCAATCCTTTTCGCACACAATCGTTCCTAGGATTGGTCTGTCCAATAAAAGCAGGCCAGGGTCTCAATTTTAAAGAAAGCGATAACTTTTTGACCCCGAGAGTGGGTAAGAGATCGATCATTTTTATGTTTCTTTTCATGGCCTTAATTATTTCGCGGCTGCGAAAATGCAAGGTGGCGCCATCTACCATAGATGCAAGGAGGCCTAAACATAGAAATTGGTGTATTTTCAGGGTCCCTCATCCCAAATTTTGGACTAGAAGCGTCAGTTTTTAAGTTTCAGAAAACTGCGAACTTGTCAACCACCATTTTTGCAAAAAATATTGGTGTAACGAAAGAAATTGTGGGTTCAACTTTTGTAGGTAATGAACTGCTCTTCATTTTTGAACAAACATTCTCTAGAGATCGTAGTTTGGGAGATATCGGAGGAAAACGGATTTTCGGGTTCTCTAGAGCCATTTTCCGACCCTCCCACAAATTTCAGGCACCTGACATTTTGGGGGTTCAATGTACCCACTATTGCAAATTGAAAAAAATTTTCCTTGCTGGACCAGATGCCCATGTTGACGGTAATTTTCGCCTTCATTTATTGGACTATATCCAATTAACAATATTAAGCGAATTTTCAAACATCGCACATCTGCAACATTCAAAATAACTAAATAAAACTGAATTAAATCGAAAAAGATACAAAGCAATGCCATATACAAACGAACTCCGAAAAACTTTATATTGTCCGAAAAAAACATTATCGAATATCATAAAGCTCCAAATAATGTATAACCGTTATTTACTGAAACCAATGAAATATCTAGTATTATGTATTTTATATCATGTTTAAACTGTGATGCAAAAAATCTGTTGGTATGAAAACTCAACATCTACAAAGCTTCCGAAATGGAAGTAGATAACATGGAAAATGGTACAAAGATTCAGTTCAAGTGCCTAGGCCTAGGCTTTGATCACCACCCAAAATCGAATGAATGAACTCAAAATCCATAAAGTCATCTCAATTACCACAAATATACAAAAAAAATGCCTTTACTGTCCTATATAAACAGTAAACGACAGAAAAACATCAATTAGATTCCAAAAACAAAAAAATACCAATTTTCCACAATTCCAAAGATCTTTCACCGGATTTGACACACCCCCCTGTACAAAATTAAATTTACTTTAAGTGGCTGCCATTATTTTCGAATTAATCAGCCCACAATTTACCTTCTTGACTGGATTAAAAGACAAATTGAAAAATATTCATGAAACTAAACCCACTTAATCTAAAAGTAGGCCTTTTCATAAAGTCGACTTCACTAAATATTGTGAAGCCAGGCCCTGAGCTGACGTTGAGCGGAAGCTTAAAACTGCTGAACCATAATCGAAACATTTTGGCTATCTCTTCTGTATATGGTTGATAATTTGTGAGAGACATTGAGACACTATGCACCAAAAATTAAATCCTGGAATGATTGTTTCCAGTTTAAAAGCTTGAATATAATGAAACACAAGTAAGAAATTGCTTCATCAGCTGATAATAATCTCACATTATCCAAATAATAATATATGGGTTCAAAAATTGAGATTGAATCGCATCTCTGTTGAGTAGTCCGTTAACTCAAATTGTATATTGGTTTCCAGTATAATCTCCTTTGCATATTGGAGATCGAAATATATCTCCAGAGGGGTCTTCCATTGGAGATTATGTTCAGAAATGTAATATAATTCGGCTACGTATTGCGGAAAAATGTCATGTCAACAGTAACACGATTGTTTATAGATATCAATTTTGAAAGCATGAAGAAAAAGTCGAGTTTCCCTATTCACTTTCCCATCAAATATCATTTCTTCAGAGTTGTTAATGTTTTGCATAGATGAATAATAGTATAATATACACCAAGGAGGTAAAGACTATTACTATTGACCGAGCACCAAAACTATTTCGCGAGTTTCTTTGCCCTTCGCGAAATAAGGTGCGATGTTTATGAATGTCTCCACCACCATGGTGTATATACAATTTTTTCCATTACTAGCCAAGTTTAGGACAAACATGAAAGTGATTAACAAACGCACCACGAGGAGCGTTTACCCTGTCGTCTGACTGACAAGTAAACTGTCAGTTTTCGATATATTATGCACGTTCTCGTTATAATAGGTAATTTCAAGCAGCAAACATGTTAAAGACAATCTCCTGGGTATACAAAATTATGTTCCACAAGTTTTTGTTGAATTACTATCGCTGAATTCTGAGAATATTTGACTTTGTCCATTATTGACCTGGGTTAATTATAGACATATTCATACTTTTCTCTTGACTTCTTTTGGAATGAATCTAATGAATCAGTATTTACTTACTCTACCAGCTCTGGAGGATTTTTTCAATTCTCCTCCAGGAAAGAATTAATATATCAATAATGTAAAAAATTGGGAAGAGAGACCATGGGAAGGAAGAAAATAAAATTGTAACGTCTAGCAAAAATACGTCCCCTTTCACATAATGTTTGACGTGTTATTCCACTTTTTTCATAAAAGTGACACCTTCAGAATAGTTTCATTGAAACGCTCTGTATATATGGAAATTATTACGTTGAAAACTGTGGCGATACATGACACTGAGCACAGCTCACACTCACTACACCAACACTCCACACTATCCTCTGCGTTAAGTGAGTTAATATAAAAATATTACCTCGTTCTAGAACATTATCCTGTTCTCGTTAGCAGCATCTTGAATAATGTTAATCCTTGTTTTCTTCTGTAGTGCTCCAAAAAGATCAAGCCATTACATAAAATACGGTAATAACAAAGCTAAATACGATTTTTTTAATGAACAAAAAAATTAAAAACGTAATTAGAACCTGACGCTGGAATGTAAAAATATACCAACACCAGAAAACGGAATAACCACCTATTAAATTTCATCAATTAAGAAAGAGATATATGGAGGTAGTTCATACGATATAATTATACCATTAAGTGAAAGTGGTTTTTTT
>CAJUYH010003389.1:0-32923 GCA_910591685.1 Galerucella tenella | reverse complement strand
AACAATTTTTTTCGTATAGACTAAAAAATGTCCGAAATGGCCGTGAAAAATTAGTTGCTAAGTAGTTGCTCCATGGACAATGATCAGAGCAATTAAATAATAGCAGAGAAGTGAGTTTTAAATTAAATTAATCGATCAAAATTCACTTTTCTGCTATTATTTAATTGCCCTGATCATTGTTTATAGAGCAACTAATTAACAACTAATTTTTCACAGCCATCTCAGGCGTTTTTAAATCTCTCCGGAAAAATTAATCGATCAAAATTAACTTTTCTTCTATTATTTAATTGCTCTGATCATTGTTTATGGAGCAACTAATTAGCAACTAATTTTTCACGGCCATCTCAGACGTTTTTGAGTCTCCGGAAAAATTAAAAGATCCAAATTCACTTTTCTTCTATTATTTAATTGCTCTGATCATTGTTTATGGAGTAACTAATTAGCAACTAACTCTTGGGGTGTTTTTGTATGATTTTACCGTGTAATATCATATGACAAGGCTAACTTTTGAAAAAATGTTAGCATTGTCATCATTTTCTCGGTTGCTATATGAGCAACAAATTTCCGATTAGGGCAACTAATTATCACATAAAAAGCACTAAATTTTTAGGTATTTTAAATCTGATTGGGCTGGGTTGTTGAGGCTACTTTTATGGACGTGTGAATTTCAACGACATGTTAAAAGACAAAAGTTTTGTTGTTAGAGGCGGGGTTTGCCACCACAGTTGTCACCTACTTTAGCGCGCTATCTGCACAGGTTTCGCACAAACCGAACGTGATATAATTTATAAGTTAGAATCGGTCAATTATCGAATTTCTGAAATTAGTTCGATCTACTAGGTTTATCGCATGAACCTTTTTGAAAAACGCAAACAGAATGGGTAAACCTGCTTCAATCGATACTGCTGGATTATCCCCGCCTTGTCAATATCTAAACATTTAAAAGGACATTTTTGTTATACCTAATATTATCCGACATATAAAAAAATATACCTACCAGTAGTTTCGGGTATGTGATAACTAATAATTTAGTATCTTTTAATTTTATTGTATAGACATTAAAATGTTTACATATTTTTTGGTACTTCAGTGCTGTTATTAAAAAATAAATAGTTACTTGTATTAACAGTTTGGTTTTTGATAGTATTCCGAGTGCCCTACGCCCTTTTGACAGTCAAATTACCAAAAGTCTTCCGGCCACTTGACCACAGTAATTTTATTAATGAGACAACCGGTATAATCTCACATTTTTGGATGAATAACGAAGTTTCCGCTATTAGAAATCTAATCTACACATAATCAAGATTATGATTTAACATTATGGTATCCAATTAATAGTTTTTCGTTAATATTTTAATGTTCAGGCATACAGAATAGTAGATTGGAGTTAGCAGATTTTTAACCATGCGTTAAAATTTAACATTTGCTAACATTAATTCACTTATTTGTTGTTACAATAAAAATATCGTTGGTACTCAATATTTATTCTTTACGTATACGAACTTATAGTTTATATTTAAAAAAAGTATTTATTATTTCACTAATGTTGACAAATATAATCTTTTTAATTTAATAGATATTT
Source organism: Galerucella tenella (assembly GCA_910591685.1). Taxonomy (NCBI): domain Eukaryota; kingdom Metazoa; phylum Arthropoda; class Insecta; order Coleoptera; family Chrysomelidae; genus Galerucella; species Galerucella tenella. The sequence continues at coordinate 31,341 of CAJUYH010003389.1, read as the reverse complement.
TCTTTATTACCTCCTATTTTATTAACCGTTTAATCAAAGAAGAAACCTGGATAATGTTTATTGAACCACCACCTGAGAGGAGTAAGTAGATGGCGCACATAAAAAAAATCATTAAATAAAATAACATCTTCAACATATAAAAATTAATACAATACATACATACTTAAATGCAAAATCTCACTTAGGTATGTGATGATATGTAATTAGAAATTTTGAGAAATTATACAGGGTGGGGCAATCTTCTGACATCGGAGGATTACATCGTTGTGGTAAGAGATAGAAATTTATTATTTTGTGTGAGCTAATACAGTTACCGAGGGCACATTTTGAAAAAACTTTCGATTCAACAGGGTGTTCTAAAACCACGTAGCAGCACAAACTTACATTTTTTTAAATGGAACGTACTATATTTTGTTCAAGAATCGAAAAGATCTCACCGAGAGCGTTACAAAAATATAGCACTCTAATATATTATAAGGGTGTTTTACAAAGATATGGCCAATTATTAGCAAAAAAGACCTCCTCTTTAACACTCAGCAAAACAGTAAATTAAAATAAATCAACAGGTCTTTGTATTCAAATGTCATACACACATCATTGGCTGTGCTCAGTATTAATTACTTTTTTCATCTGTGGCTTCTTTAATACAGGGTGAAACAAAACGCAAATCAAGCAATATCTTAAAATTTTTAAATGAATCACCCTATAAGTCTTTTTACAATTTGTTAGTACAATGATTAATATTTCAAACGATGTAATACATTTAGGGCATAAGTTAATGGAAAATCGTAAATACTTCATGATAATGGTAAAAAACAAGTATTTTACGTACATAAATAAAATGGTATTAAATTTTTACATGCGACCTCTTGTAAATTTTAACATTTCTAAGGCATATATTTCAATCGTAACTTTGGATGCATCTACAATGTCTAATCAATGAAATAAAATGTTTGCTAATACCGTAGGTACCTGGAATTACCAAAAATTTCATATTTATTCATGTTTCACTTTCAAGAATTGTTTTTATAGGCTTGTTTTAGAATGGGCGAAACATAATCAAGCCATATTTTTGATTATATCAAGTGGGCTAATATCAAAATAGTATCTACTAATAAATGTCAAAGAAATATTGATGTATTCTTCGTTTGTGTTTAGGAAGTTGATTTAAACACAATAGTAAACTTGTGGTTCCAACAAGATGGAGTATCTGTATATCAGAAATTTTACCGACAAGTGGATAGGACGTGGTGGACCAATTTCGTGGCCTCCTCGATCTCCAGATCTCACACCGATGGATTTCTTTTTATGGAGATACATCAAGCAACTTGTGTATCAAACGGAACCTACTACCAGAGAAGACGTGAAAGAAAGGATTTGTAACGCATTTTCCACAATAACTCCAGCTATGTTGGAAAGAGTAAGATCCTCGTTTTTGAAAAAAATTGTATGGAAGTAAATGGTCGCCATTTTGAACACTTAGCATAAACTACTATACTTTTATAGAATGTCAATGTTCATTTATGTAAATGTGAGTGTTCTTATAATGTTGGTTTTCATAATTGTTAGTTTTTCAAAAATAGAATAAGTTGGATAAATTACAAGCTTGCACTTTACATAACTGAGATATACTGTTTGTGGTGACTTGAGTAATTATTTCGTAAAGACTACAAACTGCTTTTACATTTATTAGTAATATAATGACATTAGCCTACTTACAGTAAACAAAAATATTTCTTCCAACATAATTCCTTCTTTCCTACCTCTAATGGTAATAGTAGGAGTCAAAGATATTTTAGATGCATCCAAAATTACGATTAGAATTTATGCATTAGAAATGTTAAAATTCACAAGATGTTGCATGTAAAAATTTAATACCATTTAATTTGTGTATGAAATACTTGTTTTTGATCATCATTATCATAAAATATCTCCGATTTTCCATTAACTAATGCCCTAAGTTTACTACATCGTTTGAAAGTTTGTTGATTGTACTAACAAATTGTAAAAAGACTTATAGGGTGATTCATTTAAAAATTTTGAGATATTGCTTGATTTGCGTTTTGTTTCACCCTGTATTAAAGAAGCCACATATGAAAAAAGTAATTAATACTGAGCACAGCCAATGATGTGTGTATGACATTTGAATACAAAGACCTGTTGATTTATTTTAATTTACTGTTTTGCAGAGTGTTAAAGAGGAGGTCTTTTTTGCTAATAATTGGCCATATCTTTGTAAAACACCCTTATAATATATCAGAGTGCTATATTTTTGTAACGCTCTCGGTGAGATCTATTCGATTCTTGAACAAAATATAGTACGTTCCATTTAAAAAAATGTAAGTTTGTGCTGCTACGTGGTTTTGGAACACCCTGTAGAATCGAGAGTATTTTCAAAACGTGCCCTCAGTAACTGTATTAGCTTACACAAAATAATAAAGTTCTATCTCTCACCACAACGATGTAATCCTCCGATGTCAGAAGATTGCCCCACCCTGTATCAACTTTAAGCAAGAGTATTGTACTATTCATTTGCATATTTGACGAAGAAAAAAATACACATCATGTTGTCCCTGCGGGTATGGAGATGGACAACATGTTATTCTTGAAAAGGATCTCTTTAAACCAAATTCGACCGATTATCACGATACTATGAATACGGAGGCGATTGTAAACTTGTTAAAAGAAAAACTTTTACCAGTTAATGCGGGGATGCATAGGCAAACCCAATGAACTAGGCGAGAACAATAAAGTCACCTTACTGCCTTAGAAATAAGACAACCTGGGACATGCCGCAAGACGGTATGATGAAAAAATATAACTTTTCAAAGAAATTCGTTACGGAATTAAGCAACAAGAAGGAATGGGATCCAAATACCATTACCAGACTTGGAAAGAATGCCATTCAATGGTACACAGATGGCTCAAAAGTAATAGAAGGAACTGGGATAGGAGCTTGTTCGGGCCAGGAACCAAACACTCTGAAAGCTTGGGAAAAACCCCAAGTATCTTTCAAGCGGAAAGAAAGTACGCCCAGGTTAATATTGATAAAGGATACAGAAGACAAAGGATTATCATAATGTCGGATAGTCGAAAGCAGCCATTAAAACACTGAGCTCTTGTGTAATCAGTTCCAAAATGGTGTGGGAATGCCTAGACAAACTCAATGAACTAGGCGAGAAGAATATAGACACCTTACTATGGATTCCAGGACACACTGGAATAGAATGAAATGAAATAGCAGATGAACTAGTAAAGAGGAGGATTGAAATACCTTTCTGGGGGCCTGAACCCTTTTGCGGAATCAGCCCCAATGTAATATTGGAAGAAATAGGTAAAGCCGAGAAATGGAGAAGATTTGACCATTGGAAAGATCTATTAGGGCTTATACAATCAAAGACTCTTCTGGGTGACTACAACCTGTTGAAATCAAATGAATGCATAAGTCAAAGTAAAACTGCGCTAAGAGTTTTAACAGGGATCCTAACGGGTCATTGTCTCCTGAATGGGCACCTGAAAAAGCTCAAAATAGTGGAGGAAGAAGAAGGCAGATTTTGTGGAATGGAGGAAGAAACCTCCTTTTATTTTAAAACATTGTAATTTTTAGAATGTTTGTAATAGTTGTGTATTTTCAATAAGGTATAATCTACTTCAAAAGATGAGAAAAATTCTTAACCTTTTAACGATTATTAGATATTGAAACAATACATTTTCTCTCTATACCTATCCTATAGGTAGGTATATTTAAGTATGAAGGAGTGGCTGTAAAACCTTTCCAATTATCTTGTATTGAATATAAATAGTTCCGAACAAACTGTGGATAATGTAAACATAAAACTAGTCGGTAACATTTCACTAGGTATTGCTAGGTATATCAGCTGTGCATTTGTAGAAAGTATGGTGATAAAAATGATTGAAGATTCAGGCAAAAATATAAAATCATTAAAGTTTGCTTACTATCTTGGAAATGCCTTAGCTATTACCCCTTGGTATAATTTTTCTACGCAAAAATTCAAAAGTGAAACCGTGAATAAAATATATTGTGTACTTATTACTGCAGGCCTAGGGTCCCTTTGGTGGTTTGGAATCAAAGTTATGGATGTCGTGGTAAACCAAATGTATCAAACTTTTCTTATAACTCTTAAAGATCTTCTGCCGATGCTATCAATAGAATATCTAGTTTTGATAGCGACATTTACCAATAAAAACGATTGGAAAGATCTTTTAGAAAGATTAAGTAGCTTGGATAATATAATTTTAGACTACAACAGCAAAAGTCGGCTAAATACTTTCCGTAGAATGATATGGGCCCATATACTTTTTATTATAATTTATTTATATAAATTGTCTACTGCTTTCAGTTTGACGGGATTAAAATATTTTTTTTCCTACGGAAACAATTTTATTGTAATGTACTACAGTCTTTACTTGGTACTAATTATGAGCACTATTTTATTGGCGTTCCAAAGTAAATACATAGATCTAAACGATATGTTATTTGAGGCAGTTAAAAATAACACCAAAGAAGAGAGTTTAAAAAAGGAAATCAAAAATATTGCTGTGTGCTACAGATATTTAGGAAACACTGTACAAAAGTTTAATTCAATATTCGGATGGCCCTTATGTTTTATGATACTACATTCCATTGTTGATCTATTGAATTGTATAAATTTGATTTTGAAGAGTCTCATAAATTCAGATTTTGATTGGAGAGTATTTGTATCCTGCAGCGGTATGTGTTTGATTAGTATGGTAAGTATTAACTGTTGATTATTTTTTATACTGGTTGTGCATTTAGTGCGGCAATATTCTCTGATGGCGTTATATATCGTATAGCTATAGTGGCAGCCAAAAGTCAGAGTTCAGATTACCAAACCAGTTCTCAGAAGGATCTATTCTTCCATTCGATCAGCCCGCTTAATAATATAAAGTGTATATTCTAGATAATATATTTTTAAAATAAAATGAAGAAAAGGAAGAAAAAGCTACTTATTGCTGGGAAGTAAAATGTAGTATTGGTACACCATGAGTTGTAGCTTCTATCCGGGTAAAAAAGTTAAGGGAGAGAGGAGAAGTGGATGGATGGAGTTTTAATTTATGTGAGATGATGTAATATAAGGAATATACTACAGTGTGTACATGAAGTAACGTAACTTGATAATATTTCGATTTCCGTTAGATTTACAAAAAAAAAGATAAATAAGAGTTTTTTCAAATAATCCAGTCCATCTGCATAAGTCGATTAGATGAATACAGGGTGCACCGTTGCTCCAAAATAACTTTAACATATATTTTTTAAATAGTACACCATGTATATATAATTAGTTTTTCATAATCTATAAAATTACAAATACACAACCGTCAATACCGCATAATTCTTATCTCATTTGTTTTACAGTTATTGAGAAAAATAATTAACGGGAACGTTTTTATTACCAAAATAATTATAACAAGAACAAATAACTAATCTTATTTAATGAGATGTTCAAATTGTCTTCCTCCTTCTATATTCCAGTAAATAAAGGAAAAAAGTTAACATTAATTATTTTCATCTTCCGGTTGGAAGTTGCATTTGGTACCTCATTAAACATAAGGCAAAGTTCTGCATGAAAACGCGTGCGAGGGCGGAGAAAATGGCCCCAAATACCAGGAAAATAGGTTTTTAACCAATATCTCCTAAAATATGGCAGTTAGAGATTTTTGGTTCAGATAAAAATTAAAGTTCAGTTAATTTTCTACAAAAATGGTCCTCATGATTTTTCTCGAAAATTCGACCGGTTTCGAGAAAAACGGTACCAAGCGCACCTCGAATAATGAGCTTCTGTGCTGTATGCCGGAGAGCACAGTCCGTGTATTTACACATCAGCGGGGGGACAAATTATTCAATAACTTTGTGAAAAATGCATATTTCTCATGATTCAAAATTCATGTGAAAGAGGAATTCTGCTGCTATCATACCCTGTGAATTGAGTCACGTTTGACTCTTTTGGCCATATCGGAACACGGGTCAAACTTTCTGCTCCCGGGCAATTTTGACCTCGCCAGGAATTTGTTCCTATTTTTTTTGTATTGCACTAATTTACTCAAAATTTTCTTGATTATGGGTCCTCATAACGTCCTTTGTCATCCCTGAAATTTGTATACCCTAATTTCTTTTAATTTTCATTTAATCGTTGTTTATTGAATCCCAAATTTTTGCTGCTTTTGGATCGCGGGGAAATTTTGTGAACAACCATCAATTAAAAGTTCATACATGATCCGATTGGTCTCTATGATACATCATTTGAAAGCTAAGAATGTCTACCTTTCGATTGTGCAATTACTTTTTTTGACGAAGTCGTCCATTTTTCAATAAAATTAGAAAACGCGGGCTCAAGGAAAAAACGCACTTTTTTTTGGTGGTTTTTTTCTTCCTGCTCTTTATTTTTAACATTTTAAAACCTTAACTAGTGTAATGGGGGAATTCCCACCTTTCCATCCATGTATATAAGTCATACCTTTGATACCCCGGGGAAAAACCAGTTTATCTAAATGTATACGCTATAATTTATTACTTTCGTTCCTCCGTCGTTCGCCGCGCGTGTGCTATACGTGGCGCTCGTGTCGTCTGCTCATCTATTTGTGGTTCGTGTGAGTCACGCCAGTGTTCGAATTATAAAGACAGCGATAATATGTTATCCCAAGAGGTAGAATTAGAGGAAACTGTAGACTCAGAAGAAGTTGTTGACGGGGTAGAGCTAGAGGGAGCTCTTGACCCAGAAGAAGTTCTTGACCAATAATCAGATGATGACTGGTGACGAACAGATTTATGTCATAATCACAGATTACATACGTCATAATTGCAATGTATTTCGGACAATTAACCCGCGAATCTCTTGTACTTTTGTTAAAAATTTTCTATGTAATATTTTAGTCTATAATGTATTATTCTTGTATCATTATATTGGGTTCTCCCGTTGATAAATAAATAAATAAATAAAAAAAATATATATTTTTCTAGAATAAGTGAAACATAGAAAACGTTTATAACTCGTTATTCAGAAAACCTCAATCGGTCTGGTTGCAAAAAAATTTACAAAAATTTGCGGAGAATCTGCAAGAAATTGTTGCTGAGTATTATGGGTAAATATTCTTCACTCTTGAGGCATTTTCAGTTTTCCTTACCAAAAACCTAATGAACTTCAGTATTTTGCCACATGTGCAAAGCTGATTGTTGCTAGATTCAGGTCCACTGGTGAGGTCCATCTCGCTAGAATTAATCTTATAGCCCGTTTTCCTAATAAGTATATCTTGAGGCCTCATCTGAGAGGAAAACAAGACTCTCGGAAACATAAATATCCATCAAAAGTGTCTGGTTACAGGGTTTCTCATTTATGGCACCGAGGATTTTCCCAATCTGTAAAATGTGGTGGCGCCATCTACAATTGGTTTCCACAATCCAAAACATTGAAAATAATGGATTTCCAACACCCCCCAGCTCAAATTTTGTACAAAACTTGCATATTTCACAAGTCTCAAAATTTCCGGTATTTCAACCCGATTTTTTTGCAGAAAATATTAATGTTGCGAAAAAAATCATGAGAACCATTTTTGTAGAAAATGACCTGAACTTCAATTTTTATCTGAACCGAAAATCTCTAACTGCCATATTTTAGGAGATATTGGCTGAAAACCTATTTTCCTGGTCTTTTGGGGCCATTTTCTCCGCCCTCGCACGCGTTTTCATGCAGAACTTTGTCTCATGTTTAATGATGTACCAAATGCAACTTCCAACCAGAAGATGAAAACAGGGCGTCATTAATGTTTACTTTGCCTTTTTTCCTCCTTCATTTACTGGACTACTATTTGACAGTGTCCAAGTCGATTATAAAAAACTGATTTGTTATTACGCAATTGCTGACTTGTTATTTGATGGTCGAATCTGTATTCCATTTCTCAGCTCATCCATATTATCGGGTTTTGTCTGGTACATAATGTTTTTCTGATATACCCAGAAGAAAAAGTCTGAAGGCGATAAATCGGGAGATCTGGCTGGCAACTCAATTGTCAACCTTCTTCCAATCCTCCTCCTTGGTGAAGTTTATTTAAGTAATTTCAAACAGCAGCACTAAAGTGTGGTCTTTATGGTTGATGTATTTGTATTTAATAGATTATGAAAAACTGGAAATATATACATAGTGTACTATTTAAGAAAATTTGTTAATAGGTTATTTTGGAGCAGCGGTGCACCCTATATAGGTAGGTACTTCTAATCGACTTTGCAGATGGTCTGGATTAGGTATTTGAAAAAACTTTTATTCGTCATTCGTCATTTTTTTTTGTAAACCGAACGGAAATCGAAATATTAGCAAGTTACGTTACTTAATGTACACAGTGTATATGTAACAATTTTGTTTTATGTCTGGGTAAAGTGATAGGTAATATAGCTTCAAATCTAAAGTTAATATTGTGGATTTCAGATCTTTTTAAAAAATGTTTATATAAGTAAGTAGAGGCTTTTTGCTGATAATAATTTTATGGACAAAAATTTCGAGCATGCATAAGTTTAAGCAGCCAATATTCGTTATAATGTTTTGATGTTGGATTTCGACGCTGTAGTCCACAAATTAGATGGACATAATAATATGAATTTTGAATTCGTTATAGACGTTTTTTATGAAATTGGGTTAAGGCTGGTCCATAAATTACATCACCCTAGTTAAATTGAGAACCTAAGCCTTCACATAGCTGCATATGCTTTTGTTTGTTTATTAAGAGTTTTCGATGGGAATCTAAAAGTTTAAGAGTGGAATGATAAATAATATTCGACGTATATGTCGATGTAAGTTTTTTCCACAAGACGAAATTGTATATTGTGTCACAAGGGCTGGAAATGTGCTTTAGCAGCCGGAGACTGCTAGTTGAGAGCTGCTGAAGGGTTTCCTGCATGTGTGACATACAACAGAATCAGAACTTGATAATTTTGCGTATTATAACCAATGTGCAAATTGGTGTTTTGGATGGTGGTCGTAGGAAAAATAATACACTCCGACCTAATTTTTGGTGTTCATATGAATGGTTTTCAGGTAAGGTGAACGAATAATAAATTTGCTCATTATCAAGGATTGCAGACATTTTGTTTTTTGTTTGTTACGCGGCTTTTTTGTAATTTGTGACCGAATAACATATCCTTAGATCTAGATGCATTTTTAAAAACACAGAACTTATTGAATATTTCAGATATGATAATAAGGTCCCCATTTATTTTAAAATTTTAAAGTTTCTGATAACTCGAAGTAACTTTTGTATTTATAGTGTCTCATCAGCATAAAAATGTGCAAATGTATTTACAAAATTGGTAAGTGTAAATTGAAAATAATAATGGACTCAAAATAGACCCTTGAGGCACATTTCCAGTGGGTAATTCATAGAATTCGATACAAAAATCACTCGGTACCTTCCTAAATATACTTCCAATTAAGCTACACTTCAAAATAAAATAAAAAGATGTATTTATCTGGCATCTTTTTTTTGAAGCCCTATGTAGAAGCAAAATTAGTTTTTATTGGTTTTATATTTAGGTCTCAAGTGATTTTTGTATCGCATTTCAAATAACACCGCAAGGGATTAATGCCCCACTAAATGGAAAAACGATATCTGAGCTTTTTATATTAAAGTTATTCAAATTTATTTATATATTTCTTGATTATTTAGATAGGTATACAACGACAAATTTAAATGTACAATCATTTAAACTTAATCGCAAATGAGCTGCTTCCTTTATTTGGTTTGTACACAATATCGGTCTAGACAGTTATGACGTTTTTACGATAATTTTTATTTATTTACATTGAGATTTAAAAGATTTAAGGAAAATTAATCACAATATGGGAAATATTTTTCACTCAATTTAATGAATACATTTATATATTTTTTTTACTTTTAGGGCGGTACTGTTTACGTCTTACTCTGCTGTGACATAACATTGACCGAGGGAATCAAGATTAAAAAATTATGCTACAAGTTGCAAGATGACTTTGAACTTCCATTAGCGGCAATCGCAGAATTAGTTAAATTAGTTGAAATGACGAAGTATTACGAACCACTTATTACCGCTGCTAACTTTTTCGTCGTCGAAAGAAGAGCTGTATTGGGAATAATTAGCATTATTACTACTTACATGATTGTTTTAATCCAATTTAATACCACTACTTTGGGCAATTTTAATATCGGACATTAACTAGAATTTGTATCCGATGATACACAAAAAAACCCCGCAGCAATTATTGAATTTTAGGAAAATGCTTTAAAATATAGATTTTAAATTTAAATTTACTGTTTTTTTTCAATAGCACCTTAATATTCAGGGTGATATACTATCGAGTGATGATCCCTTCACCATTGTTTTGTATAGATCATCAATAAATATTTATTTATGCGTTTTATTTTACGCGCTCGTAATAGTAGGTATATTACGTAACGTGTGTGGTAAGAAGCATTTTACGCACGTAGCGGCGAGTGCGTAATTCCGTGAGTGCGTAAAATGCTTTACAACACGAGTAAGGTACTATACTTTACCTACGACCTGCTTGTACTTGTATTTATAAGAAGCATAAGGCATAACACTTACATAATTAGAGGTGCTTGGTAAACTCCATCTCTATAACTCTATTACCAATTAAAGAAGCACATTAAAGAACTAACGTTTAATCATTATTAATATATTGTTGATAATCGAAAGTCCATTTTTCAATTAATATCAATACATATACTTAGCCATTTGGGCTTTTCATAGTTAAACGTGGCCATAATCGAATGTTTTCAAAGAGTAAATTTTGAATAAAATGGTGAAGTCTATTGACAGTTGCTAAGATGTTGCTAGGGAAGCCGTGCGTTTTTTTACCGTGAGTAATAGACATCATTGCATTGATACCGACTGTGTGTTATTGACTGATTACAGGGGGGGGTCGTAGGTAAAAATATTTTTCTACACCCACATGTACCTATATTATCCATTTCCTGCACAGTTTAGAGAATGGAAATGTAGGCCATATCGGTTGACTGAACGTATATGATTTCATATACATCCTAGAACCAATCAGCATTCGCGTTTAGTACTCATCACTTTTTTTTTCAATTTAAAGAAACGTCAAAATAACTTTTTTTAATTTCTTGGGAAATTAAACCACAATATTTTTGAATTCTTTATTTCAACGTTTCGGTAGCGTTCCAGCTACCGTTGTCAAGAAAAAATAAACTGAGTATACATATTTCAAAAACTTAAATATTCATACACAAAAAAACTATCAAGAAACGCGTTTTATTAACAACATTTCCAATATAAGCGAAAAAAACGCGCTATCCCAATAAAAACCGTTCCTGGAACGTGCACTTCACTGGATTCCATTTCTAGTAGACTATCATATCGTTGGAATGTCATAAAATGAAATATTCCATTTCACATTTTGCCACAGATATGATCTACTATGAATGGACCTTAATAAAAATTTGATAACAAAATTTTGCAGTCTTAAACTTCAAAATAATTTTTGATTGTTTAGTTGTCAAATTTTTTATGTTGTGCCAGTTAGGGATAAAAATTAATTTCTACTTATTTTTTCTTGACAACGGTAGCTGGAACGCTACCGAAACGTTGAAATAAAGAATTTAAAAATATTGTGGTTTAATTTCCCAAAAAATTAAAAAAAGAATGAAAATCTAAAATTACGAAGCTGTAGGTTCTAAGAGTTCAAATATAACGTTGTCCTGAATGTGACAAGTAGACGCCTGTTGTTTACTCGTTACAGGTCCACGTCTCTAGCATTATTATTAATGGAGATATGGTTACAATATCTCGAAAATACTCAATTTTTGGTATTCTGCACAAATTGTATCTAAAATTTCATGTAGATTGGTTTTTGGGCTGCAGTGTGTGAATAATAGTATATTCTCCAACTAGTGCAGAATGATGGCTATTAATCACGCGATTGAAGTTCCAAAACGAGCAAGCGCAGCGAGTGAGTTTTGGAATCATCCAAGTGAATAATAGCCATTCTACACAAGTAAAAGACTATACTTTCTCCACGACTAACAAAAAACAATTCCATTGAGAGGATTATTTAGTCGTGGAGAAATAGTAGTTTGTGCAACTAGTGTTGATATGATGGCCATATCGCACCAGGACGAAGTTTAAGCACGACGCCGTAGGCAGAGTGCTCAATCGTTCGAGTGAGATATGGACAATCCACACGAGTCGAACAGTATATTTTTTCTACGACCCACTCGAGAAAAAATCTGGAAAACGAACATTTTAATAAACTGTAAAATAAATATAACTTGACATTAAAAATTTTCAACAATTTTTTGTGATAAACGTACAGTTTTTGAATGTACAATTTGTATAATGGTGAGGTTTCCCTTTTTAAATATGCGTTGCTGTTATAAGTAGATGCTGTCAGTCGGATTCCCGCATGAAGGGTACCGTACCTTTATCTATAATAATGAATATTTTCCTGAATATTTCAAACGTCTACCTGTTGTCGTTATTAATATTAAGCAGAATAATTATTTGAAAATAAAATCAACAATAAAAAAAAACTTCTTCACGGGGAATCGAACCAGGGTCTACCGCGTGAGAGTCTGGTTTGTTTACCACTCGACTACCGAGGTTTATACAAATTTAACGCCAGAAGTATTACATACTTTTATAAGAACTGACGTCCATCGGTAGTCCCTTAAATACCCATTTTATTTTGTTTTTAGTATTTGTTATAAATTTATACGGATTATTTTATTTAAGTTCATTTTTGTAAATTAATATTCTCGATCCAGTGCTTCTGGGAGAGACTTTTTTTGACAAGTTATTTTGACGTTTCTTTAAATTGAAAAAAAAGATGAGTGACGAGTACTAAACGTGACTGCTGATTGGTGGATTTCATATACGTCCTAGGATGTATATGAAATCATATACGTTCATCAGTTAACCGATATGGCCTACATTTCCATCTTGTAAACTTTGCAGGAATTGGATAATATACATGTGGGTGTAGAAAAAATATTTATTGATATCCACATCAAGTGCTTTCAATAATTCTTGGTTTCCCCCGCTACAATCTGACACTACATTATGATAAATTTGATGTAGCAGATTGGCTACCGAAATCTACAACTCTTTTGTCATTTTCTTATAAAATCCATTATATACTGGCTGCTTTCAACTATCAAAAAGTTCTGTAGCCTCAATGTAGCCATGTATGAATGAGATCCAGCAACTTCATCATCCATATCTATCTCCAGTGGCCTAAAATGGGCTTAATTAAAATTCACATGAATGACGTAATTTGAATTATGTACTTGAAATTGAAAAAATTATGGTATGAACAAAAAATAATTTCCTCAAAATTTCAGGGCGACTTGTATACCACTTGTATACGTTGCCTCCTTTGAGAAGCCGCTACTGGTCTTCCAGCTATTGACCTGCACTATAATATTCATTCAAATTATTAATTCTGTGCACATACACTACTAAGATAAGCTGAAATTTAAGAAATATGTAACGAAATAAATTTTTTTACACAGTACAGACATTCTTACTACTTTTTCAAAGCAATCTTTTTTAACATTGTCGATAATTTAAAAATTAAAAATAAACATTTTTTTATAACAAAGCCATTTAGAAAAGAAAGTACCGATACACTTTACATTACAATTTAAATCACAACCATTATTTTTCGCTGTGTAGACATGTATTCGCTATCTGAAAGTTATCACCGATGGATGTTTAAAAGATACTGAGGTCAATGCTGTTCGTTATACAGAACAACAAGTTAATTAAACCACTTACATATTTTGTTTATTGAGCTAAGAATCAATCTGTGTGTTACTAACGTGAATGTTTAAACTAGTGCAAGTTATAATAATATATAGTGAGTATAATGTTAAGAATAAATAAAGTTTGTAGTATTCTGCAAAGTCAAACGAGAACCGGAAATTTGAAAAATATCACCAAGCAGTACTTTAGCAATGAAGTTGATTTGCCAAAACAGGCGGATGTGGTTGTTGTAGGTAAGTGTTTATACTTATATATTTTTTTGAAAATCGATCTTAATTTGTTTCGAGAACAAAATAATAAAGTTAAAATATAAGAATTTGTAATAATTGCTCATATTATATTCTTTCTATGAGTTTATAACTACATTAATTTATTAATTATTAAGATAGTGAACTGAATTGTTAATCATTATTGTTAAATATTTTTTCCCTAGATATAATAACCATTAATTGATTATTAAATAAAATCAATAAAAAATAAATGAAATATTGAGTACTTAACTAGGTAATATTTATGTTAAATTTCTTGTTGTAGAATTTGTTATTTATTGATTTGATTTATTAATTATAGAAATATTTCACTTAGTATAGGTGGAAACAATTAATTTGATAACCTTATCTGCTGGAGAGATAATCAGGGCCGGTCTGAGGGATGTGCGACGTATGCAGCTGCACACTTGCGCCTTTTGGAGGGGCATAAAATTGGCCAATTTTGGTAAAAAAAAGTTTGGCAGAAATATTTATACTAGAAGGAACTTTGTGTCCAAATTATTACAGTTGAATTTCAAGGTAATCGCGAAAATCTACCCCAATGAGTACTGAAATACAGTATAGTAGTCTGATGCCCCTGACCAATGTCCAAGGTCAGTAGAACAGTCGTCTGCCCTTCTGGCGAGACGCGTGAAGGGTTGTCTCATCTTTCTTCCCACGGCTTTGTTTTTATGTGATTATTAAGTTGATTGACCCACATTCACATCTGTGCTTTTTGCTGGAAATATATTTTAGGTCCGGCGTATGGTGATTCCCATATTATAGCTATTTATTCTAAGAATACTTGTAATATACAGTGATATTCAAAAGTCCACTCCCCCCCTCGTATCTTTTGAACGGCTACACTTACATTAATAAAATTTGGAGGGTGAAAATAAAGTGTTGTAAATTTCTCTGGTAACAGGTGACGTAATAGTAATAGATGACGTCACAGTGCCACTCTGGCCAATAATTTTAAATAGGACCGTATGGCAAGTGATATCTCGTTTGTAAGGCATTGACATTGGCTACATAGCCATATTAATTTTGTTTGGGTTTAAACTAATTTTGACGGATAGATTTTTCAGTCCTTCCCTGGTTAGTTGTCAAAAATATTGACGTTTTCAATTTAATAGTATTTGTTGCTTTGCAAAGTTTTTCTAAATAGCTCAAATATTTAATTTTATTATTGTTTAACGAGACGTTTAGGAGTTTACATAGGCAAAATGGTACGTACTCAAGCCGACAAAGTAGCAGCTATCTTAATAATTGGTGAATCTAGAAAGAATCTCCATGAAGCAAAACGTTTATTTAATGAGAGATACCCAGATCGCCCTATCTTGAGAACTTATTTGAGGGAGCTTCTTCACAATTTTGAAGTTACAGGTAACAACAGCAACAGTGTTCAAGATGCCAAACAATCTGGTCGACCAACATTTAGTGATGATGAAAAAATTGATATAGTTGCTGAAATGGTAGTAAACCCTACTTCCTCTTCAACTAAAGTTGCGTCTATATGTGAAGTTAGTAAAAGTACAGTACAGAGAGTGTTGGCTAAAAATAAATTTCATCCATACAAGTTAAAAATGGTGAACCACCTTTCGGATGACGACCCCGACAGAAGACTCGAATTCTGTGAATGTATGACAAATAAACTTAGTCAAAACCCACATTACAAAAAAACAATTTGTTTTAGTGACGAAAGTACTTTTTGTCTTAATGGAAATGTGAATACACAAAATGTAAGGTATTGGAGTGACACAAATCCTCACACCTTTCGTGAACAACATACCCAATTTCCAGAAAAAGTCAATGTTTGGGCAGGTATTTTGGGAAACCACATAGTTGGTCCTGTCTTCCTAAATTCAAATTTAAGCGGTGAAGTGTATCTGGAGATGTTACAAAATGCAATTGAGCCGTTAATTCTTGAAATTCTGGAAGATATCCAGATGAATTCGGCCATCTGGAAATAACATTTCAACAAGATGGTGCTCCTGCACATTATTATGGTGCAGTAAGACGTTACCTGGATGAAGAATATCGAGGTAGATGGATCGGCCGGCGAGGTCCTATAGAATGGCCACCTCGGTCACCAGATCTGACACCATTAGATTTTTTCTATGGGGGTACTTGACATCCAAGGTTTATACTATGGCACCAGATAGCATTGGCGTTTTGAAAGAAAGAATTATTGAAGAATGCAATGCAATTTCAGCTAACACATTCGAACGAATACGACAAGAGTTTACTAATAGGATGTATTACTGCCAGGAAGTAGACGGACCACATTTCGAACACTTGCTATAAGAATCCATTGTTTATATTTGATTAATTGAATTTAAAAAAATTATTCCAATAACTTTGGAGTTTATTTAATTTATCCGTCAAAATTAGTTTAAACCCAAACAAAATTAATATGGTTATGTAGCCAATGTCAATGCCTTTCAAACGAGATATCACTTGCAACTTAGACCTTAAATTTTCAAAATTACCCCCCAGACCCTACTGCAGTGGCATAAGATGTGTCTAGCACACTTTCAATGTTTGCCTTAGGCCGGCCCTGAAGATAGTGTGGATAGTGTGAGCACGTTATGAACCACCCTGTATATTGAATAATATAATAAAAATTGTTTCGGATCACTAACAAATATTTATTTTTAATATTAAATTGATAATATATCAGTATTAGGAGTGATATCTTCTAAATAATCCAATATTTTTCTATATTTATAAATATGAATTGACGCAAATATAATAATCTCTGGGTGCGCCGTTGCCATACCTAGTAAAAACTTATCTGAATGTCGATTGATATTTTCGAATTGAAACCTTTTTTAGGCAACCTTCCTTAGGTGCGTTGAGCACTCTTTGGGCGAAGAAAAATTATGGATTTCGCGTCATCATCACGCTCATCGTCCCGCATTTATGCAACACACAATACTTCTGGTTATGCAACACAATTAACAATGAAGCGTGTATAGTGTTGCTTATATTATCGTCACGCATATGTACACTGTGTATTCTCTTTTATAAAGGGGGGTTAATTTATTTCGACAAATCTCCTCCTATCATAGGCGTATGATACTATTTTTGAAAAGGGGTTCATTTTTGTGTGAGAATTTCCATTCACCATTGGAGTGCCAAACAATTTTTGAAAGGGAAACATTTATTTGCAATCATTTCTATGTCCAGGGTTATTCATTATAAATTACCCACCCCCTATCATCGTTATTATTACTTTTAGAAAAAAAGTCTTGTATAAAAGTTGTTTGGTTACAGCTGAATTTTCTTAATATTCTATCAAAAGCTCAGTAGCGTGCAAATTTAAGGGGATACAATAAACGATAGTTATTTTTTAAATGGGATACCCTGTATATTTTCACGTTTTTGGAATGGTCTTTTTCTTCTGATTTCAAAAATATCTAATGTTACCCTTACCTTGTACCGTTTTTGAGTTATGAAATGTTGAAAATCTGAGTTTTATTAATTACTGTGAATATGAAAAAGATAAATTATTAATATAATAAACTACAAATAATAAATAAAAACAATATGAAACACAAAGATAGATTTTAAAGGTAAAGAAAAATAGTTCAACAAAAACATGTTGGAGTTACTATAGTTTGAAAACTGCAACATGGTAAAATATAATAAAATATAATACTAAAACAGTCTACTTTCTAATCAGGTATCTGCATGATCAAATACAGTTTTTCTTTTTAAAAGCTTTTTTGAATTTAGTCCTAGAAGAAATGTTTGTGATGTCTACAGGAAGTTTATTGTATTGTTGGGCTCCTCTATAGATGGGTGAATCCTGATTTTTCTTTGTTCTCACGTATTTTTGTTTCAGTCTGACAGCATTTCTTGTATTGTGATTATGTGTATCTCCTACTGTTTCCACGGTGGTATTACATAATATGTATTTATTTATTCAAGATTCCATGTATAAGTTTAACTTGTTCAAGTGTAATGATTTTTTCTATTTTCAGGAATCCCGTTACTTCATAGACAATGTTTGTGGAAGTTAGTCGATATAAGTTATACAAGGCTTTTATTGATTTGTTTTGTGCTCCTCCTAATTTGTTGATCAATTGTTGTGATGCATTGCCCCAACATGGTATGAGATATCTTACATGTGATTCAATGTAGCTGTAATATATCGTTTTTTTGACATTGTGGTTAATATATTTTGCACAGCGTTTTAATTCACCTGTCATTGAAACAATTTTTTTTTATGACTTTGTTGATATGTTCTGATATTATCGATCAACAGTCCTAAGTATTTGTAAACTTCGACTTCTTTTAGTAAGTTATTGTTTATAAACAGTTGTATTGACCCATTTGGTTTGTTTTTGTGCTTTATCACCATATATACAGTTTTTTAAACATTTAATGCTAGCTTATTTTTCAGTAGCCATCGGTAATATTTGTTTAGGTCATCGTTCACTGTTTGCTCTAATGTTTCAAGACAGTTATTTGAATATACTAGTGCTGTATCGTCAGCAAAGGTAAAATATCTTGCACTTAAACCAGCCATTTCCAGCGAATGGACATACAAAAAATACAGTATAGGTCCTAGTACTGAAACCTGTGGCACACCAATGTTTATATTATAGTCCTCACATTGATTATTTTCTAATTGTGTGTATAATTTTCTCTCTGTTAGGTTCGTTTTTAACAGTTTATAAGCAACACCTCTGAATCCCATATTAAACAGTTTGTTCATAATCTTAGCCACATTCACAGTATCAAATGCTTTTCTGAGGTCTATAAATACCGTTATTATATATTTGTTTTTATTCATTTCAGAAGCGACATATTCCAGTAAGTCCGTTGTTGCACTCAGAGTACTTTTTTTTTCTTGAAAGCCATATTGATATGAGTCAAAACAGGAAGTTTCACCAATAAATCTCACTATTCTTACTTTTAATTATGTCATTATGTCATTATGTCATTTATTAGCTTTACTAGGTGATCACTGATTACATCAATAATTTGCAGAAAATCCTCCTTGGTTATGCCATCATATCCTGGTGCTAAAGCATTTTTCAGAGAGTGAGTTATAGTTAAAATTTCTTTTTTATCAACAGGCTGGAGAAATATGGATTTATTGTTTTCCTGTTCCGTGAATTTCAAATCTGTATTCTGTAAATTGTCCGTGATCTTTTCTCCTACCTCAGAATAATACTTAGCGAATTCATTGACAACTTGGAGCTCATCTGTAATACAGGTTCAATCTTCTAATGTTATTTTGTCTATACTAGTTTTCCTTTTTGTTCTGTTGATAATTTATAATGAATAACCCTGTACCATGGAAGTAAGATGGAATCACCGATTTGTGAAAATTCCCATTAACCGTTGGCATACGATACATTTTTTAAGGGGTTTGATTTATTTGGACAAACTTCCTCCCATCATAGGTGTATGATAAAGTTTTTAAAAGGCTAACTAGAGACATCTAGCAATCAGTGTGAAGTAGACATACCAGCAAGTCGATCTAATTTTTTGTAAAAAGTAGGTATCTAAATACTCAATTTAGCAAAATTTTGAGTTACCTAGTTCTTACATTCAGGCGACGATATGACAAGATTTTCAGGTCTCTTTTTCAACCAATCAAAACAATTTCAGAAATGTATTTTTTTCAGGTGGAGGAGTTATAGGCTGCAGTGCATTATACCACCTCGCAAAACGAGGTATAAATGCTATTTTATTGGAAAAAAATGAAATTACAAGTGGTACAACATGGCACTCTGGAGCTTTGGTATGGAGTTTAAGAGCAACGGATATAGACGATATAATGTTGAAAAAGACAAGGGATCTCTTAGCAAATTTAGAACAAGAAACGGGAGTCAATCCCGGATGGATTCAGAATGGAGGAATATTTATTGCAAGAACTCCAGTATGTATTTGAATTTGGGTTAGGAAATATTCACAAGTACTTAAATGTTCACACGTAAATGTATCAATAAAAATTCAACAGAACAAAAGTACTCCAAATTATTTTCTAGTCAGTTTTGCGAATATATTTAATAAATCTAAATATTTATTATTAACAGTTAACTTTTGATTACAGGAAAGGCTAGAAGAATATAAAAGGCTTCATACACTCGGACATTTACTAAATTTAGAGAGTCACATTATTTCTCCAGCAGATGCTCAAAAACTGTCACCAATTTTAGAACCGAAATCTTTTTATGGAGCCCTTTGGTCTCCAAATGACGGATATTGCGATCCTACAATGTATTGTAATGCTTTATTAAAAGGAGCTAAAAACAAAGGTAGTAAGGTGTTCGAGAATACTCCGGTTACGAAAATTCTTACTGTTCCAACACCCAATAACGAAAAAAAAGTGGTTGGGATTGAAACGCCAGTGGGTACAATAAAAACAAACGTTATAGTTAACGCTGCCGGTGTATGGTCTCGAAAACTTACCCAAATGGTTGGATTGGACTTACCTCTAACGCCTATGAAGCACTCTTTTGTAGTGACAGGATCTATACCGGAATCCAAAGGCACACCAAGTATACGAGACCACGATGGAGCGCTTTATTTCCGACCTCAAGGCGATTCTATTCTATTTGGAGGATACGAAGCCAATCCTATAGTTCTTAAAGATGTAAGTGTTGCAAATTTAATTGTGGACAGTATACAAAATCAAAGAAAAATCTGATTCGACGTGAAAATTACCAGGGGAATACAGCATCCCTGTTCAATTTAACTGCCCACAGACTTTTGTTTACACCACTAGCTCCATAGTATGGAGGTATTTCCTTAGTTGACAGTGGCCAGGCAGAAATCCTACTGTTAAACGTAGGTTTTTCCTGGTCATCGCCAAATATTTCTTCGGCGTCAGCTTCCGAGGGTCGCCCAGGGTGATCCTGACAGGACTGCATCCTTTGATTCCATCCCATCTCTTAAGGGATCGAGCATGGTTGTAACGTTTGGCTAGTTCCTCAATTGTCGAAGTCGTTAGGCCGTAGGTGTCACTGGGTCCTAAAAGTTTTAGACCAGCCGCTTCCCTAGCTAAATCTTGGTGGCACTCTAGTACTAGCCTCGATATAACACGTTGTCCGTCAAGGCTAGTAGGGCTTGTCTACTATCAGTGCATTGCAGATTGATATGTTTTTGCCAGAAATTCCTTTTCTGGTGAGTACAGTTCTTACTTGTCTCCAAGAGCTGTTAAAATGAATGGGCCTTGTGATGGTAATACTAATATTGTCTTATTCAATAAATAATTGTTTACTTTTCCAGTTACCAGAATCCAAATTCCATCTTTACGAATTAGACATGACTGTTTTCGAGCAGCATTGGAAAAAGGCAGTAGAGCTGTGTCCATCTTTTGGAAAGGCTGGTATTAAATCTGACATTTGTGGACCAGAATCTTTTACTCCAGACCATAAACCAATCATGGGAGAGGATCCAAAATGTGTTGGTAGGTAGTTAATTGCATCTTTGAGTTTTTTTTGATGGTGTTAATGACCCCACATCGGAAGTTTTTTCAATGAGAGTTTGGAAGATTATATCTTATACTTCATATGGAAAATAACCTAATACTTTTGAAAAGTTTTGAGTGGTTCGAAGTGGCTATTGAGGCTAAGTATGTTTTATGTAAATTAGTATGCGGCAAAACTGACAATGATAAAAAAACTGATCCTATTTTGTCTCCAAATGATATTAAAGTAATGTGGGTGAATTGATCTACAGCATACAGCATACAGCATACAGCAAGACGAGCAAATATGAAGGGATCGTCTCGCTTGGCAAATACGCTTCTGTATTTCAAGCAGAGGTCTATGCAATACTTGCTTGTGCAAGGGCTAATAATATGAGAGCTTACAACAACAGGCAGATCAGGATCTATAGTGACAGTCAAGCTGCCCTTAAAGCACTTCAGAGTACTGCTGTGGGCATCCCCAGATGCTTAACGAGGTCATGATTAAAAGGGTGGTTGAAAGAACAACACAATAAACACTGGAAGAATACGACCAGGCAAATACATGGGAAGAAATTCATAAAAGAACCATCAGAAAAAGTAGCGAAAGAACTGCTCTCAATGAGCAGGAACAAATTACGCACCATAACGGGGCTACTTACGGGACACTTTCCCACAAAGGAGCACCTAAACAAAAACAAAATAGGGCTGTACAACGGAGACTTTACATGCAGAAGATACAAAAAGGATGCCGTAACAGCTCTGCATATACTATGCAACTGTGAGTCGCTGGACCACAGAAGGCAGAAACTGTATGGTAGACCCCAAATGACTCCAGAAGACTTCTACAACCAACCAGCAAAGAACCTGTATGAGCAAATACAGGAAACGGAATGGCTGAATAGGTTGTAGTCAGAACACTAGGAGTATCCACAATAAGCCCAGGAGGCTGAGGTGGTACCGGCGAAGGGACGGCTCCTTGGAAAAAAAAGTAATGTGGGTAAAAGTGGTGAAATCAAAGACATCTGAGAGTTAACGGATTTGAGAGTTTTTCTTCAACATTTTTGTTGTTGGTATTCTTCCATTATCTTTCAGCATTTCTCACGTTTTAAAATTAAAATGACCCCATCCATACCACATTTATGATAATAATTTTATTGACTAGGTGCAGGGGTACATATTTTATGTTAACCCTTTCACATTGGCGCGCGTATTTTTCAGTGTACTGCGGTGTGCGGCTGCCTCGGAGCTCGGCGCCTACGTACGTCTCCCGCAGCTTGAGCTAGTACGTTTCGCATGTTACGTTTAGACAGTAGCGTATCATTTAAATTAATTTATCATTCAAATAGTAATTATTCAAATATTACCTTTAATTTTTATTATCTTCGTACACGCACTAAATACGCTAAGAACACACTAACTATAATCCAACAATACAACAAAATACAATCTACACCAGTAAATTATTACATACACGCCACGACGCTACTGACACGTTTCTACAGGCTTGAACGTCTCCGGACGGTTCCCGCATTTATGGCACATAAAAATTACATGATGCCTCCTGACATCTAGGCGCCGGAGAGGCAACAACATATAACAGATATCTGTACTGACGAACGTACGCGTACGAGTCCCGCAGTTAAACCCAATAAAAGCCCCTGCGTTTATACACGGTTCCCGCACTTCAGTTACCGTTTTCTGCTGCGTCTCTGGACGGCTCCCGCAGTGAAAGGGAAAAGCGGCTTTTCACTTCACTTTTGCCCAACTTCTAATATAGATAGAAGCAAACTTATTCTTTTATATCTTTTATATTCGTAATAATATTTTTTATCTATACATTCAGATTTGATTGAGTTATATTTTTTAGGTCTATTTCATGCAAATGCTTTCAACTCACTTGGGGTACAATTGAGTGGAGGTGCTGGAGAACAAATAGCATGCTGGGTGGAACTTGGCCGGCCAGATTTACCTTTATTCGCATACGATATAAGAAGGTTTACTCCTGTACAAAGACAAGATCGAGCTTGGGTTCTAGAAAGATCACATGAAGGATACGCGAAAACTTACGGCATTATTTATCCCCATGATCAACCACTTGCCGGGAGAAATCATAGAACTGATCAGTTTCATGAGGTAAGATTGTTTACGGAAATAGATCAAAATAGTACCTATACCTAAAACTTTTAACATGTTAACAATATAAATATTGTCGGAGTGTGGGTTTTAGGTAGATTATTCCGTTCGGGTCAACCAAAAAGCACAGTTGCCACGTTGCATCAATAAAAAGGGGATGTAAAGGATTTGAAATGTATTAAGCTCGATACTACAGATTTGATTTAATGTTTTAGGCTCTTGTAGCAAGTGGTGCAGTCATGGAAGAAGCTTTAGGCTGGGAAAGACCTGCATACTTCATTAAGGAACGAACTGCTCCTGTTAGAACTTACGACTGGTATGGCTACTACGATCACGTTGATAATGAAGATAAGCGTTACGAAAAAGAACTGGAGGGAGAACTAACGTTTGGTTTTCCAAAAAGTCATGACTTGGTTTGTTTTATAAATTGAATTATAGTTGCGATTACTTACAATTAAATATTTTTAGGTGAAGGAAGAAGCACTTGCCGCTAGAAATAACGTAGCACTTTTCGATCTCACTTGTTACGCAAAAATGTATCTAGCCGGTCCAGATGCGGAAGAGGCCGCCGATTGGTTGTTCACTGCTAATGTTGATAAAAAGCCGGGTAGCATTATTTATACTTGCTCTTTAAATTCCAGAGGTTTTGTTGAAGCTGATGTCACTGTAATACCTTTGGAAGAAGGAGTAGGGACTTTGGTGGGTCCTGTATTGAAGGTGAGTCGCGCCAAAGAAAACAAACCGAATTTAAATAAAATCAATCATGTGATCAAGTGATAAAATTCATCTAGGTATGTTTTCTAAATGGTGGACATTTATTGAATGAGTTATAAGAGATTTATTGTTCTCTCTTTCTATACTCAGTTTCCGAGAAAAGTCTTAAAGACCAACTATTTCATTCCTAGAAGGAATTTTGAGATTTCTGCAGATCCCAGTCTAGGCAAGTCTTCCTTTTCTAACTAATGGCATCCCAGCTACTGTACCCTAGGATTAATAATATCCATATAAAAAGCTTTAATGAAAATATACCTTTTAATATACTTCACCAACCATATGCTGCATCAAATATTAATTGATAATTACAAGGGAGACTATTTAATAAAAGCACTAAGCTCTTGTGTTATCAGTTCCAAAATGGTGTGGGAATGCCAAGACTAACTCAAATAACAAGGCGAGAACAATATAGTCACCCTACTATGGATTCCAGGACACACCATACTGGAATAGAAGGAAATGAAATAGCAGATGAACTGGCAAAGAGGGGGACTGAAATACCTTTCTGGGATCTAGTAGGGCTTATAAAATCAAAAACTTTTCTGGGTGATTACAACCTGTTGAGATCAAATGAATGCATAAGTCAAAGTAAAACTGCGCTAAGAGTTTTAACAGGGATCCTAACGGGACATTGTCGCCTGAATGGGCACCTGAACAAGCTCAAAATAGTGGAGGAAGAAGAATGCAGATTTTATGGTATGGAAGAAGAAACCTCCATCCACATACTTTCCAACTGAACAGCACTTCAGAATCCTAGAGCACAACACCTGGGAGATTACTAGATAGTTAAGAGGAACATTAACCTAAGTTGAAGCCTGCAAACATACTAAAATTCCTTCGGGAAATAGTACTAAAGGATCTACTAGCTTCTGAGACTCTCCTCAGAAACTAAGTAGAAGTGAGGGGGCACAATAGATCTTTTAGGTCTCAGTGAATGTCACCCCAAAATACATACATACATTTAATTACAATTTTTCTTGATTATAAACTCAGAGTATACCTATTAGATAAAATTTTAGGGCAAAGGTTATTACATTGTAGCAGGAGCCAAAACTGGGTATCAAACTAAATCGCACTTTAGGAAGCAGCTCTATAAGAAAAATTTCAAGTCTTTAGTGACAGAAATGACAAATAGGATAGGAATACTTGCAATTCAAGGACCAAAAAGGTAGGTGCATGTTTTCTTCCTCGATTAACCAAAAAATTATGCAGGAAGCTTATGACTTGGTTGTAAATTAAATTAATATATTCGAAGTGTGTGTGTGAGAGAATGAACGAACAACTTCAGTTTTTAACATCTCTGGGGTTATTTGTTGAAATTCTTGAATAATTTGCTGACGTAAGTCATCTATAGATGAATGGCATGAATATTGGTTTTGAAAAAAAAAGTCTAGGGAGGTTGAATCGGGCGACCCAGGTGACTCCTCCAACATTGGGCCTCGTCTACCTTTCCATGGCAAGAAATATGATTCGTTTAAAAACCTCATACATCGAGTGGGTATTCTGGAGGTGCCCCATCTTTTTGAAGTATGTTTGGTGGATAGTTTTCATTGTAAAATTCAATAAACTGATGGGTTTTTTTGAATTTTGAGTTAATTTCTTAGAGCATTGAAAGAAGGCACGTTCTTTAATTCACCGGTAGATCCACCATTCGACCAACTGCGTTTTTATATTCATTGGTGGATTGTAGATTGAAGAAATGACGCGTTCATTGATTACTGTTGCATCAACCAAAAATGCAAACCACTCCACCATTATATCGAGGTGGTGGATAAATTTGGTGGTTTACAAAATGACAGCTTAACCTCAAAAAACTAACGATTTTTTTGAAGCGGTCAAAGAAATGGATGAATTAATAGAAATAAATTTAAAATGTGGTGACAAGGTATTGACGGCGCTATTAACAGAAATTGAAAAAATTTCAAGTGAAACTATCAGATGAACTGCTACTCCGGGATCTAGAGGCTAAAATAACTACAACACTTTTCAAAGTATCTTCATTCATTTCGTAAATTTTTGCAAATAACAACAATCAACTTAAAAATAAATTGTCAGTGGTCAGATGATTTAAAAAACAACAACTGCGTTTTTTTATGTGCGGAGACTGACGTCATTCAACCAATGTTGAATAAATGATGTAAACAACGTGTCTAAGGCATGTTTTAAAAAAACTTTTTACTATTAATTTATTTTGATTGTTCATGCATACCTAGCAGAGCTGTTACATCACAATATTTATACTAAATATGTAGCTTGTATCAAGACCAATAAAATGGTTCTATTTCTCTTGAATCGATGAATTTTATTTTTCAGTAATGAATTGCTGCAGTCGATGACGGAATTTCCTATAACGAATGAACAATTACCACATGGAATATCAAAACTTATTAAAATCAATGGACACACTTGTAGGGTACTGAGAATAAGTTACATAGGAGAATTGGGATACGAAATACACATTCCTCTTGCATCCTGTATTCCAGTATATAATAAATTAATGGAAGCTGGTAGAGGCTTTGATTTGAAACTTGCTGGATTTAGAGCGTTAGATTCACTCAGTTGTGAAAAAGGTAATTTATCCAATTACAATTTGTTACATGTATCTACGTTAAAGTTAAACATTTTTTTGGAGTGAAAACTTCTTAAAGGCGCGTTGGGTAGACTGGGTGAGGAGGAGGAGTCTGATGGATAGAAGATGTATGCTAACCTTAACTGAACCCAGCGAATATCCTATAAATTCTCCAGGGAATGAAATTATAGAAGCTACTGATCTCTGAGATTTAGTAGAAAAGGACCGTCTCTTTTTTGTTCGCATATTTCCTAATTGCCACGATCAGTTTGTCGACTTTTAGCTATAATGAAGTGAAGAGCTACTCTTATTTTTTATTCCATAGAATCAATAACGCTTGCACATAAGGGATTATTTTGAAATTAGACACAATGAAGACTTACGAGCTTACAGATTAAAACAACCTGATTAATCTTATTACGCGAAACACCAAACATTCATTAACACCCAACACAAAAACAAGTACTAGATTTACGTGAAGAATTAGAAATTAGGATATACTTGAGAGACCCATCTAGGGAGCTTTCCACTATTAAACTGTAACAATTGTAAAGAGCAGCAGATATTTGGTTTCCTCTACCATTGCACAGTTATACTGATCTTAAATGGGAAAATGATATCCAGGAAATCCCCATAATATGTCTAATAATACCTAAGCTTTAGTATTTGTAATATCATATCTTCTTCTTCTTTCTATTTATATACAGGGTGTTTTCAAATGATACAACGTAGGCATGTAGATACCTCTCGTAAAATTGGACAAGATGGATGGATACATTGATTTGATATTTGGCAGAATGTTTTCAAATGTCAAAGGGCATATTTTGATGGAAACAATAATATTTTCCAATTTTTTATCCAGTGCTGTAGATTTGGAAGAATATGTTAACTTTCCCCTCCCATTTTTCACGCCACTGACATTTGAAGCAATGTTCATTCAATTTTGTACTCCTCAATGGTTTTCACGTGAAAAACGGATAACCCTTACATATCAAGACATTTGTAGTATTCAAGATATTTAATGATTTCATGAAGTATGCAAGATCACTTTTCAATAATTAATTTTAAAAAAATGTTTCTTGTATTTTTTCCAATAACCACCAAGTACTTATGGTTGGAATATGTAACAGGAACTAATTCATGAAATAGCAATACGTCTAAAACATTCAGAGAAGATTGTTGAAAATATTTGTCCAAACTTGTGATTTTATTTAAAAAAAAGAATCCATGTAGCTGCAGCAATTATTTCCGGCAATCGCCAGTCTTTCCAAGGTATGCGATTTTTAATAAGAAAACGTTGCAAATTATGTATAAATGTAAATGCACAAAATTTGAACATCTCTTGTAAGTTGTTGGCTGCTTAATTCTTTTATTAATGAAATTACAAGTTTGGACAAATATTTTCAACAATCTTCCCCGAATGTTTTAGATGCATTACTGTTTTATAAATTAGTTCCTGTTACATCTCCCAACCATAAGTACTTGGTAGTTATTGAACAAAAAAAAAATAATTATCAAAAAGTGATCCTGCAGACTTCATGAAATCATTAAATATCTTGGAAACTACAAATTTTTGATATATAAAGGTTATTCGTTTTTCACGTGAAAACCATTGAGGAACACAAAATTGAATGAAAATTGCTTCAAAAGTCAGTGGTGTAAAAAATGGGAGGGGAAAGGTAACTTATTCTTCCGAATGTACACCACTGGATCAAAAATTGAAAAATATTTGCCCATCAAAATATGCCCTTTTACACTTAAAAACAACCTGCCAAATGTCAATTCAATTTTTCCATCCATATTAAAGTTTTTCGAATTAAAACATTTAATTTCTCAACACCCTGTATTTCGAAAAGTAAATGTGCTGGACCCCTTAATCCTTATATCATTTTGTCCAATTTTACGAGAGGAATCTACATGCGAACGCTGTAAGTGTCATTTGAAAACACCCTGTATATATTAAAGTAAATTTCAAGATAGGTCACTATTTGGTCTAGCCAACATCAAGTAGGCATCACATCAAATATAACTTAAAAACGGCTAGTTTCTTTATTTATAACATTAATATGAATTATTTACTTTTTCCAGGTTATCATTTGCTCAACCACGATCTTAGAATTGATGATAATCCAATCGAAGCTGGCTTAGGGCGATTTTGCAGAAAAGACGGGCAATATTTAGGAAAACAAGCAGTAGAGAAATTTAAACAACAAGGTGTTACCAAACGAAGAGTTTTCTTCACATTACAAGATCCAATACCTCTTTACGGATATGAAACTATTTGGAGAGATGATGTAATTGTCGGTATATTGAGACGAGGCGATTATGGATTCAGTCTGGATTCTAGTATTGGAATAGGGTGAGTTTTGTTGTTTCTTTCTACATTGGCTCACATTGGATTTCGACCTTTTAAATTGCTGCAAGCTTGCACCAGTAGTAAGTGCGTAATGGTGTGCTGTTACCGCTTCCAAGTCTTCTTGTTTCTTTTCAAATTCAGTAGGTACCTACGTGTATAGTTGCATTTATTACCATCAGATATATGCTTTAGAGTCCCGGCACCTCAGTCTTTGGGTTTTTTGTGCTCAACAGTCTATTCACCAGGTGCTTCTTGGAGAAGTCCTTGGTTCTTGGATGCTCTAGTTCTAGGAGTCTAAATCTCCAATGAGATAATGCTTCACGATCAAAGAGAATGTGAGAGGCTGTTTCCTCCTTTTCCATGCACAACTGACAGATAGGCTCCTCCCTTTATATGCCGATTGTATACATGTGCTTCCTTAGGTCAGCAGTTTTGAATATCCCAAATACTGGTTTAGGTCCTGTTTCAGACCCTAGCTTTGCTAGGCTATCTGACTTTTCTAGTAAAGACATTAAGTGCAGTTTTTGCAGGGTGAACCATTAGGCATTCCCTCCTACACCATATCTCCACCATTTCCAGAGCCTGTTGTATCAGCTCCTGTGCCTGTGGGCACCAATTCATCATGGATACCTCAATGGA
Organism: Galerucella tenella; assembly: GCA_910591685.1. Lineage (NCBI taxonomy): Eukaryota > Metazoa > Arthropoda > Insecta > Coleoptera > Chrysomelidae > Galerucella > Galerucella tenella. The sequence goes on along the minus strand of CAJUYH010003389.1, from coordinate 1,377 downwards.
GTCTCCAAATAAGGTTATTTTTGATGCTCTGTTAAAAAGCATGTTTTTCATCCACCGACATGTGGTGTCCACGCTTTGCAACAGAAGCTATCATGTAATCAAACGCTCCATCTATATGAGGAAATGCTCCGAGAGCTATTTCTTGATTTCCTAGTGCTGCCTCAATTTTCGACACCTGTTGATGTAGGGCCGTTTCTGATTGATAGACATGTTGGTTCTAGTATAGTGGCCTTTCAATGAGGAATTTTTCCCGAACATGTCGCCATTGTCTTCAACATGAAAAGACGACAGAGTTATTGGCCTGAATGACTTTGCCTGGAAATAATTCTTACTTGGCTTGGGATTGAAGACGATTTGGGCTTTTTTCCAGTAGGTTGGAATGTATCTATATGAAAGTGATGCTCGGAAGAGTTTACAAAGTTCTGGGGATCAGCCTGCAGTAGAATCTGTAGGGTCTAGTTGCCAGTTTCCGAGAATGATCCATTGGGTTTTAAAATATTGCCAATGGGATTGAAAGGATCTTTGGCAAGTATTTTTGGGAGTCGAGCCGTTTCTGAGGTTGTTTCCAGCCGTTTCTGAGGTTGTTTCCATCTTCCCACATAATTTTCTCCAGAACCTGAACCTTTTTTTAGTAGTGTCCGATAAGAGCCAAACATTTTAAACACTTAACTCTCGATAAATTAACAAAAAAGAATAATATTCCCATTTTAATTTATAACTGTTTTTTTTTACTTAATATTATCTATTAAAATTTTTTGTAGCTATGTTCAACATCCCAGTGGAAAAGTGATAGATGATGAATACCTTAAAAGTGGTACCTACCATATTGAAGTGAGAAACAAAAAGTATCCGGCCACATTATTTTTAAAGAGTCCTTTCGATCCCCAAAATTTGAGAGTAAAGGGACAGTACGAGCATCAGTTTGAAGAACAGACGCACTTTGAAGACTGATTTAGTTAGATTTAAGAATAATTAGTTTAAAATAATTCTGTTTTGTGCTATTTTGTATAATAAATGTTTTTGCCATAACGTAGTTCAACATATCCTAATAATAAATAGGTTACTTGACGTGTGAGTTATTACGTCCATTGATAAATTCCATCAAATTTAAATCCAAATGGATTTCAATGCTGCTTTACACCAACTTCCCTAACAAAGTCATACATAAGTGGAATGTGAAACTTTATTTTTTAATTACAAGCGAATTATTTCTTTTTTTGACATTTTTTTCAGTCTTTCATATTATTATGTTGCCATGGCAATAAAAATATAAATTTTTTAAGTACTTGCACCATTTTTGGAACTTTAGTTCTTTACGTCAGGTTATGTTTGAGCGACCAGGGGTCGCGACGCAAAAGATATGACCGTTACGCGTTA
>CAJUYH010003388.1:0-32926 GCA_910591685.1 Galerucella tenella | reverse complement strand
AATTGTCTCACTTAAGCCTTATTAAAAAACTGCGACAATCTAATACAAACGTTTTAAAAAATTATCTACGTATGGATGATAAGACTTTTTTAAAAACTATTAAAACTCGTAGTTTCGCTCATGTTTATAACTATTAGTAAAATGACCAAGCCAAAAAATATGTTGATCTGCAGACCAAATTTTCAACTGCGCTAAAGATCACGCCTTCGGGCCGAGTCTGACGATGAATCGCCACACACAGTGAGGGTTCGTAGGACTGCAGGTCCCAACCTGTCGTCGGCCGGCGTGTGTATGGAGGAAATTGCCCTCAAGGCGACGGCCTGCAGGACACCTGTTAGTGAATGGGTACCATAATGGACCCAACATATCCAAATGTTTTTCAATAAAATCATCTGCTCCTTCAAGAGTACTATTTTCTCAGGTTTGGCCATATTATAATCTATAAATAATTTTTCACGCAATTTTAAACCGTTTTCTGCGAGGAAAATAATTACGGGATATTTACCAGGAACTGCCCTCCCCCCCAAGTGGGATTTGGAAAGATTTAGCTTGATCCCCTCTCCATCTCCCATTGAACACCTCACATAATTAATAGACGCCCCCTAATAACGTATGGTTCGGAGATAACTCGACCTCGTCCTTAAATAAAAGCAAATATAGTTTAACCACAGATTATAAAGAGAACAGATACGAATCCCGATAAAACATCAAACGATTTTCAGCTCCGTCGTCAATGACCTTGGACCTTCAACTCGGTATGGCCGCGATGTTGCCAGTTTAAAATATTTACTGAATTTCTTAAAAAATTGAAGTGTTGACTCGGGCACAATAACAATTTCTAGTGCCGAATCTAGTTTTTTTTGGAAGTTTCCACTAAATCTTTAAAACTGCGCCATGAATTGAAACAATAATCATAATCGAATATATATTTATGTATTTATTAAATACCTATATGTACATTCCTATGATTTGTTATAAATAGTCATTACTCTTGGGGGATTAATTAATAAATACATTTTTAGATAACACAAATAATTACAAAAATCAACCAAATTTTAAAGTACAAATAATTCTTTTATTTATTATTTATTTATTTATTATCAAAGGGAATACAATATACACCTATACAATGAAGCAAACAAAAATGGCGTTATGAATTTTGAGAACAGGATTACAAGTGATTTTGAGCATGTTTTGACGTTTTGATTATGTTAGGTTAGGTTAGCCGTCACCGTTATTGTGCAATGTTGCCAAGGTTGTGGTTTGTGAAAAAAGTATATATTTATGGTATGATTTTTATACATTATAATCTTTTTAATTGTATAATTCTTTTAATGTTAATAATATTTATTTAAAACAAGTAATTATCGAATATTTGTATCTGTATAACTATCACACTTAAAAAATGCTTATAAAATATTTGACCTATGATCGTAAATTGAAGGAAATACTATGCAAATTGTTGACAAATTTTGCGGAGCAGCCCGAACGGAATCGACATCAGACGATGGGCATTTAAATGGGTATGTCCACCCATCTCTCTCTCTTTTTACTGTTCTCTGTCAAGCTTTCGTATCTGTTCTCTTTATAATCTGTGGTTTAACTAGAATGAATCAATAAAAAAAGCAATTTGGGAAATTCCAGACGATTTTTCTCTACTTTAGAGACCAACACAAACATTTTTCTACGAATTATTTCATATTTTAAAAGCTCCAGCCCATTTACTATATATTTTTTTGTTAGTCGCATACTTTTTACGGCGATACACCATTTGTTAATAATTTTTAAAAGAATTTTCAATGTCCCCTGTAGTTTCGATTAGCAAGTTTAGGTCTTCGTCATAGGCGTGCGCAGACTTTTTTATCAAGAGCCGTGCACGCCGAAACATTGCTTTTGCACTCGATTTTGCATATTGCCGCCCTTCAGTTTCTCGCAGTATCATTGAAAGAACGTTGAAATTTAAAAATTATAAAATGTTTTTAACGGTTTTTAATAGACTGATATTTAGAGGAATTGGGGTGGACCGATGGGGGGGCCATGGACCACCCTGCCTATGGTCTTCGTCCATTATTCTACTTGTTTTTCACATTAAACCCTATGGTGAAAATGGCGTCCATTTAAAATAATGAGGCCTACACGTGTCATGAGCTACTGGTCTGACACCTTCGATTCATGCATTACGAAACACAGTCCAATAAAAAATAGATTTTCTTTTCTAGTTTTCTTCAAGTAACGTCACAAAATTTTGTTTTGCAATGTCATCGTCTTTTTACCGTAAATAAACAATATGAATAGGTAACTTAATGTTAATAATAAAATTCTTCCTTTACTTTACAGTCGTTTCCCAATTCTACGACACTGATGTAAACAAAGAATACGCCATACGCGGCAACGCTGCCATTTTGAAATGCCAAATTCCTTCATTCGTTGCTGATTTCGTAACAGTCGTTTCATGGCATACAGATCAAAACGAAAATTTTTTCCCGGGCGCCCCTGACGGTACATAAACAATAATTATTACTCTGCATAATATTATTCATCCTTTTCAGTGGTCCAACAATTTTACCAAACCGAAGTTAATAATGAGTACGTCATCCGTGGAAATGCTGCAGTTTTGAAATGTTCCATACCGTCTTTTATTGCGGATTTTGTCAGTGTCATTTCTTGGACTGACAGTGACAGAAATCAATTTGGACTTAACGAAGTTAATTATGGTACATAATATTAATACAGATACAATTGAAGAAAAATGATCCTATTTACTTTTAGAATATCACACAGTTATGCCGGTTACACACGTTGGTACCACAGTATAGGAACGAACCAGTATGTTATCTCGTGACGTTACACTGCCGAGCTCTCTGACCTACAACGTCGTTCGGATGAGTATCTCATCCGGCGGACAGTGCTGTGCTGCGATCCAACTAAAGTGCCAGTGGTGAATTTGCGAATAAAATTATTTATTAAAGCTTATATTTTTACGGGGTTTTGGTATTATTTTTATAGTTTATAAGCATTTTTTGCAATGGATACAATTAAAAAGAAGAAAACGGGTAGTGTGTGTGTAGTTCGTGGATGTAACAATAAATGTTATAATTGTGATGAAAAATTCTACCGTTTTCCAAAGGATTCAGAAAAGTGAGAAACTGTTTGTAATTTCATACGAAAAGTATAATACTTTATTATTTGATCTTCATATTACATTTATGAGCCTTAGTTTCATACATTGATTTAATTTTTGTTTCAGAGCTAAAGTTTGGCTCGAAGCATGCGATAGGCCTGACTTAATGCCAAAAATAGAAACTCTATACAATTGTAGTCATCGTTTATGTGGTGCTCATTTTGAACCAGACATGATTATGCAACCTCATAAAAGAAAACTTCTTTTAAAAAAGGCTATTACAACAATATTTCTTTCATCAAATACTGCAATGCCTAAAGACTTTCAGACAAAAGATTTATTGGAAAAGAATTGTGTTCGCTACTTTTGTTAGGTTAGGTCTTTATACAGTTACCTCAGAGCTTATGAAAATACGAATAAGGATACTTTTGGAAACTTGAATATGCCGCATGAAAATTTTGTACAATACATCTCATTATTAGAAACACTATTCCAAATGATTTTTGAGAAAGTTGCTTCGGAAGATAATATTGTTGAATCACTTATAAATATTAGTCAAACAACAGAGTTTGTACATCCTTGTGTTTATTTTCCAATAAAATATTTAATAAAACTTTTCTTCAGGGTACGACTATATTACACATTATTTGTCAATAAAAATTTTAAAACTCATAACAAAATGAAAATTGTAATATGGAAAAACCAATAAATATTTTGTATAAGACTATTGTTTTATTCACTCATCAATGTACTGTTCTACAATATTTAAGAAAAAACATTTAACACATTCAAGTCATTTTAAAACTTATGCCACCTACGCCTATGGTAAAATGAATCGTAAAGCGATCCGTTCAAGGTCATCAAAAGCTCTGGCAACTTATGAATGAAATTTATAAGAGTTATACTACTGGTTCGTTTCTATACTGTGTTGGTACTAACGACATTGCCAACCTGTGTAGCCGGAATTACTGTTATTGGTTCTGAAAAGTAAATAGAATATCCAAAATCCTTCTTAAATCATGTTCCACCTGACCACAACATTGTTATCCAATTATATATCTGGAAAGTTTCAAAATACAACCAGGGACACTAACGTTTTAAATTATTTTATGAGTATACAGTGTGGGCGTAAAAGAGGGCGTTTTCAATTTTTTTATTCATTCATATTTTTTAACGATGAAAAAGCAATCGCATAATTATAATGAGATTAGCACACCAGACTGACCCATCCATCTGTTATGGGTAGGACCGCAACTGTCTCACTTCAATTTCATCATTATTCAAAAACTTAAGAGGCTCACAAATACAGGGTGAATCACGACCAACGGGACGGAGATTTATAGTGAAACGGTAAAAGTTTTAAAATGTTTGTCACTTTAGTAGTTTGTACATTCATATAGGCCACATTTTAAAATTATTTTGAAATATACAGGATGTTCCAATAAAGTGTGGCATATCAAAGTTATATTTCTTCACTTCACTGTTTTTGTCTACAATAACTATGTCAAGATAATTGATATGAAATTTAGAGAGAACTACTTACATGTTCACATTTTTAAAAAAGTCAGCATAACTCGGAACTCGCTCGGAACCCTCTGTACTTAGGTACAGGGAACCATTATGAAATAATATTTTATTTTTCAAGGGCAATCAGGAAATGCAATAAAATATAGGGTGTTCCATAAGAAAAAATATAACTTTGATACGCCACACTTTATTGGAACATCCTGTATATTTAAAAATAATTTCAAAATGTAGCCTATATGAATGTACAAACTACTAAAATGACAAACATTTTAAATCTTACACCGTTTCGCTATAAACCTCCGTCCCGTTGGTCGTGATTCACCCTGTATATCGATACCGCATCTATCTCGACACCATAATAACTGATACTGGTGCTGATACTGCAACTACAAAAGGGCCCCGGTCCCCAAGATACATCCAATTTCTCTGTTTCGCATTACTTTTTTATGAGAAAAAATATCCTTCAAGCTAGACAATAATTATTTGATATGTATGTGATCCGTTTCTTCTTTAACGTTAAAAAACCTGTAATACTGAAACTAATTTCAAAATATAAAAACAAAGATACATTCACTCAAAATTGAGCTCATTATGATGAGCAGCTGTTTATTTTCATTTTATTAATAACTTTTGAATACCAATAAGTCAACTTTAATATATGATGACCTTGTTATGTAAATTTTCGAAATGTTCAAAATGTCTTACGTTAAAATGTGCGACGCAGAGGATCTTCTAGAGACTATATATTTTGCAAATAAATACGCTAGAATCATGCAAGGATGTTAGATGAGAATAGGATTGATTAAAAACTGAAAAGTGTCAGCCGAGTTTGATGACGTCACTGGTTATGAAACTCTGAAATTCGTGGTGTTATTTATTTATTTTTTTAATTTTAATAACAAAAAAATAAAGTATTTAGTATATAAGCAAAACAAGAGGTTTTCGACATTTTTTCAACATTTTTTTTAAATCATTTATTTAAGGTAGATGCGTATTCTGGGTATAAATCATGTAAGTCAAAAGACATTCCTTTTACTTTAAATTATAATAATTAATTGAGCGATTTAAAAGCAAGTTCAGGGGATAGTATTCTGGAAAAGCATAAGCCATTATGTAACAGCATTTTTAGTTGGCCAACTGCAAATGTTTAAGATAATCCGGATAAGAATGATGGAGAATATGTTTACGCACCTTAGAGATATTATAACATGACAAATTAATACATGTGAAATTTTAATAAGTTAATTTTTAAGTGTAATTTTCAATAAGCAATTAAAAAATTGATTACTATGTTAAATTATGTTCCACTCACCCTATTTCTTGCTAATACAACATATGTGTTGTTCAGTTTTTCAGATTTCTTGCATTTTTTATTATTTATAATAAACTGTGTAGGTTATTTAATATTTTAATTTTTTGTAACTCAAATATGTACTAAATTTAGAGTAAAAAAGTCCTTTGTTGGTGCATGAAATAGCTTCTATAGATTCCCAAAAAAACTCTAATAGTGTGATTCATGAGGTTTTTGAAATGGCTGATTCAATTTTATACTCATTTTTATCAATCTGCAATTATTACAGGACAAAACTGGTATTTTTACATGAAATAATATAAACACACTAAATATGGACTAAATAATACTAATAATAATAATAATAATCAATCAACGCAAAAAATAAGGAAATACACAACTTTATCAACAACAACGTGCAACAAGTAACGGCTATGAGTTTCGTCTTAGAAACAGCTGTTGCAATTATCAATAGTTACACTTATTACAATACAGTTCAAAATCTGTCTTTGTTTAATACACATAGAAAGAGTAGATAAACATATAATTGATGGAACACCAATGTCGACAAAAGAACGTTGCTGTGACGTCACTGGTTACCCAAATGGCTAGCGTTGCTCTTATGGGATTAATCCATCCTATTCTCATCTAACATCCTTGAGAATCATGGGCTCTGCTGATACCTTTTATATTTTTCTGAGGACCCCAACTATGCACTCTGACAACCTAATATTTGTCATAATTTTTCCTGATTAGTGTGTCTTGCGTTTGACTGGAATAATTTTGTTTAATGCGTCTATTTTCATTTTTATTTAAAAAAATGTGGGTATTAAGAAACCCCTAAAATTCCTATCTTCAAATTTTTAAATCTGTTTACAAAATCTCTCAAATTACAGTGAATATTTTATTAAAGCAAGCTGGTCGGGCATCTTTCATTCCAATTTGAACCATTACTTACGTACGGATCACCCTGTATATCTAACCTTACATTGTAATAAATTTGACTTTTTACCCGACAATTTGTAGGAATTGCTGGCTTAATTTGGAATAGCTATTTTAAGGTTATGTGTAAATTAATTTTGCATAGTTTATCTTTTAATTTTTTGACCAATATTGATTATCTCTTATATACCTACATACACGCAAATAGATATTTAGTTTCCTGTTCTCCATTCACAATTACTATTTTTATCCCAACATCAACAAATAAGCATTCCCGGTCGATTTCAGGTGCCCCATCATTGATTACGTTTAGTAATGTTTACTTTTTCAGTGCTCTATATTGAAACCGTTCTGTTAAATTTCACAGGTGGATACCGATACCGTCAACTCTTCACAACCGGAAATTTTTTTTTTCTAGTTTTGGTAAATATTTGAATTACTATTATTAGGTTATTATTATCTTTATCGGTTTAACACGGATTGGAGTGTTAGTGATTTTAAGCTGTTAAAAGCTGTTCATTTGCCGACGTTTAAAAATCATTAAAAAGCAATCTACAGGGTGGAACAAATTGATATATTTTTTAGAGTCATTCGAAAATAAATAATGACGGAAAACGGTTTTAGTTTTTTAAGCGTTGGGAGGTTTTTGGCAGGGGCAAAACTTATGACTCAGTGTCACCGACATGCGACATGCTAATGCTACGCCTCGACTGTGTCATCTGCGTGAAGGACTCTTTTTGGATGGGTAACTATAAAATTTTTATATGGGACTCGTTTGTTTGTAAAAATTAGCGTACGATAAAATTTTTAAAAAGGGGTCGGCGGTCTTCATGATTACCCATTTCTATACAATATATGTCCCCCTAAATTGGAATCATATGGAAGAAAAGTTATTCTTCATAAAAAGTTCTGCATTATATAATACCTGGAATACAGTTATCAAATATCAAAAAGTAGCTTTAAATTTCACAATAACGGAAAATGTTACTGAAAAAAGTGGATCAAAATTAAAAACTACTATCAAATATGTAATTACATTCATTTAAATTGAAACTTCACTTATTTTTTACCAATGTTTCTATTTTGGGTGAACATTTACCTCTTGTGATTACGAAACACATGATAATCTTTTAGGACAAACCTCGTATACGACTAAAAAATTTTGATATTTGATGACTGTATTATAGGTTTTAGGTTTTTCTAAGGAGCCGTCCCTTCGCCGGTACCACCTCAGCCTCCTGGGCTTATTGTGGATACTCCTAGTGTTCTGACTACAACCTATTCAGCCAATCCGTTCCCTGTATTAGCTCATACAGGTTCTTTGCTGGTTGGTTGTAGATGTCTTCTGGAGTCATTTGGGTTCTGCCATACAGTTTCTGCCTTCTGCCTTCTGTGGTCCAGCGACTCACAGTAGCATAGTATATGCAGAGCTGTTTCGGTATCCTTTTTGCATCTTCTGCAAGTAAGGTCTCCGTTATACAGCCCTATTTTGTTTAGGTGCTCCTTTGTGGGAAAGTAGTTATGGTGCGTAGTTTGTTCCTGCTCATTGAGAGCAGTTCTTTCGCTACTTTTTCTGGTGGTTCTTTTATTAATTTCTTCCCATGTATTTGCCTGGTCGTATTCTTCCAGTGTTTATTGTGCTGTTCTTTCAACCACCCTTTTAACCATGACCTCGTTAAGCAACTGGGGATGCCCACAGCAGGTTCGGGTCCGTTCATCAGAGTTGACGATCCTACTCTTGCGAGTTCGTCAGCTTTTTCATTGCCTGCGATTCCTTTATGACCTGGGACCCACTCCAGTGTTACACTGTTCCGAGTCGCCAATCTTCTAAGTTCTTCGCCGCATTCCCATACTAGCCGAGATGTCACCCTATAGCTCTGAAGTGCTTTAAGGGCGGCTTGACTATCACTGTAGATCCTGATCTGCCTGTTGTTGTAGGCTCTCATATTATTAGCCCTTGCACATGCAAGTATTGCATAGACCTCTGCTTGAAATACATAAGCGTATTTTCCTAGCGAGACGATTCCTTCATATTTGCTCGTCTTGCTGTATATGCCCGCTCCGGTGCCCAGTTCATTTTTTGATCCGTCTGTATACCAGATCAGTTCATTCGCTCTACTAAGTGGTGGTGCGTTCTCTTCCTCAAGCTTCTTTCGATCTTTGATGACAATCTCGAAGCTCTTGCGAAAGATATATTTGATGGTCATGTGGTCTGTTGGCATTTTGAAAATGTCATCATCCACATGCCTTATCTCTGTGTGTCCTCTGTCCCCATGTACCACGTCATGGTCTGATGCTTTTTCCAGTCGGGTTAGTGCTGCCCTTGCTTCGCACATTATGACACAATGTAGCGGAGGAAGGTCTAGCATTGTCTCCAGCGCCGCTGTAGGGGTAGTCCTCATTGCCCCTGTAATGCCAATGCATGCAAGTCTTTGGACCTTGCTTAGTTTTACCATAGCAGAGGATTGTCTGATCTTTGGCCACCATACCAGAGATGCATATGTTAGGTTTTAGATGATGCAGAACTTTTTATGTCAAATCGAGTTCAGTTAGTTGCTCGTTTCGTATAAATATACAGATTTATACTTAATAGTCGGAAATAACAAATTTTGGAGAGAAAAGAAATATACAAAGTTTAATCAGAATTATTTTTAAACTTGTGCTCTTCCTCATTTTGCAGTATTAGTTTAGGAGTTTCCAACGTTTTTCTAGATTGTTGCATAGGTCCAGGATCTCCACATCCATGGCCCAAATATTGCTTCTATAAAAAAACATGAAGCACTTATCACACTGTATCTCATTCACGACAAAAGTTATCAAACATTTTTATCTTTTCGCCTTAAAACTGAATCACACAATATTTTAGATTACTTATGAAACACCCTGTATGTGGAACATTCTAAAACTAAGTGCAACAGTTGTGCGTCATTTTTCCCTTAATTTAATATTTTTAAAAGAATTTTTCACAGGAAACTGTAATTAACAAGTAAATAGTTAAAAAACCGAGATGGTTTTTGTCTATATAGACTTCTGGTTTGTGGTTAGTTGTGGGGATGGCGCTGTTATCGCATTCTTAACATTTCCTGCATTGTCTCCATTCCAGGAATAGGCTCTCAGATCTTCTGGGCTTGCACTAATTACAAACCAGAATGACTGGTTATATCGTGCAGATACTCCCACCTCGTTTAACTTGAAAATGTAGGTCAATGTCTGTCGTGGCATATAGCCAGAGAAGTAGTTGTTACTTCTTTGAGGCTGTACGTAATTTATTGAGTCAGGAGTAAAATTGACATATCCTTACGTTGTCTTACGATTATGGGTGTGGGTGGATAGATATACGGAACATTTTTTGACATTTTGTATCACAAATTCTTAAATATCTCTGCTAATGTTACCTTTTTTCCTATCGTTATTGTAAAAGTCAACTATTGCATTTTATAAGCAAAAAATCTTACGTAAAAGAGTAGGGGACATTTATAAAACCTTATGGTATCTTCTCGGGTATCTTACATTTATATAAGAGGGTTGAAAAATCAAGGAACATTGTCTTACGTATTTTGGGTAGGCCCCTTAGTGAACGGTTTGCTCTTTAAAAAGTAATTTTCAAAATAAAAAATGTTTTACGTGGTTTTTTTCAATTTTTGTTGATCAAAAACCGAGTCAAAAACGCAAAAGTATTAAAAATCATATTTATTTTCATATATTTCGGTTGTAAAGAAATATAAATTATGTCACCTGGTTGTAGCTTTCCACGGATGGTATACTATCCCTTGATTCCCAAACCTGAAGAAGTTTTTGAAAGACTTCCAATGTCCAAACATATTACTAAAGTGTATTTATTATAGGTTAACCATTGTTTTTTATAATTAATGATTAGATAAATCATATGGTGGGTAGAGTCTGTAAGGTGCTCGAATGTTAAATTTATTATACCAATTAATATATAAAAAAAGTACAGAATCTCTAGGTTTCCAAAATCTATCAGATCTCCTTAGGGAATCAATAAATTACGCCACACTAATTTTAGGACTTTTAACCCGTCCCCCCGTCCTTGTCGCATGTTGTCACATTTATAGAGCCCGCTCCCCCTTATGTTGCGCCACACATTCTTCAATCATATGCATGTATTTAAAAATAACCGAAAGAAAAAAGTTGATTTCATTTTTTTCTTATTTTTTCATTGCATCTGCGCTCCAGAAGTTGAAAGCTGTTGAGTTAGAGATAATCTCATAGCGAGTATTAATCAATATAAATAGAGTTCGTTAATTTTTTGTTAACATTGTATAAATTTCGCGTTTTGTGTATTTTAAATATTAACATGTGTGATGTGACAATGTCATAAAACTTTTGACCCCCCTACCCATTGTCACACAATGTCTAATTCCGATGACACCATTCCTTTAACCTGTGACGTAATTTATAGATGACACCTTATCGTGGAATTATTTTTTCCATTATTTAAATGCCTATAAATTAAGTGCTTCAAAATATTTTCATGAAAAACTAAAATACGATAAGTTTCGAATTCTGGAAGTAATCTGACGATTTACATACGTCATCAATGACCTTCAATCGAGTAACGTGCACATTTTCAACCAAACGCTTAAAATTTTTTTCATTTTTATTTGTTTTACCCGTTTTATGCAGGGACTTTGAACAAAGCTTGTCCAAAATCAATAGAGTAGTTCAGTCTAAGTTCAGTATGGCCAACAAAAAGCGGTTTTTATGACAATAATGACAGTTAATGTCTACCATTCAAATCATAAGATGTTTGCAGGCTTTTTATCATTGCGAACATCTACATTGCTTTATTGAAACAATACATACACCCCCTGAGCGTTAATCTTGAAATTTAAAATAACGTTTTAGCTGAATTCTTAAGGTATCGGAAGCCAATAATTCTAGGAACTTTTGGCCAGTCAACATTTCATTTCTGTTATTCTGTCACTAGTTATGTCAAATGTCAGTTATATTTATTTTTGTTGATATCCGTTTAATCGTGCATGACCATTTTCCATTAGATTTTTGTAGCAGTAGGTAGATCACGCCAAGTAGAATTCTATTTTTCTGACGTCACGTTGCCTAGCAACGATAAGTACTTGCTTTCTGGCAAGAATTAGGTATCATCACGCTTCTATTCAGATACCCCCCTTACGTCTCAGCTTTGCTTCTCGCTTGAATGCGACACCCGCTCACATATCGACACTTGTCGTTAAAATATTACTATTGCCATCTATTCCACACGTAAAACAAAGACGCGAACAAACAGCTTTAGTAAACCATTTAAATTTCTAACCTAAAATCATAGAGAACCTTCCAACCTTAGAATTTGTCGGAGATTTCATAAAGTAGAGAACTTAATTATTTTTCTATAATCTATAAACCTACAATAAAAAACAGAGTAAGTTATACTGAATATTGAGCTAGAGGTATTTAAGTTCAAACTAACCTTATTTATTCAATTCAATCTGGATGGTGTTACACAACAATGCAGTTAACCAACATCAGCATAGTTTGGAGATATTGAGCTTTGAAGTTGAGCTTTCCATGGAAACTAATTAGGTAATTTTCCTGACATATCAAATTATTTTTCACAGAATAGAACCATAGTAAAACACATTGACCAGCATCTAACCTCAGAATCGTTCTTTTTTTTATGAAAAAAAAAACAATTTACCGCTTAACTCATTTTTGTTAAGTCCCTCTAGATCCCATCCTGAAAACGAACGTTTTTCAAAAATGGTTTATCCCACACACTTCTACTGAGTCAATGGCGTTTAAACCATTATTGTTAATTGACGCTTGGGAGATATATAGTTTGTGGGTTGATGTTTATTCGACTAGAGGGCGATGAAATCGAGCTGTGTCATAACTCATTTTACCTCAACGTTGTACAGCCTTTTCCCTAACAATCTACGTGCTTAACTCATTTTGCTCTGAAATGTGGCTTAACCGCATTGTTGCATAACACCATCCATCTCACCTTATATTTAAATGACACTAAAATATTAGCAAGGCCAAAAATATCAATCTAGTCTGTCAATTATATGTCATAACATGTCGTATATTTACAAGTTGGTTAGTTAAATTGCGATGACTTCCGAAGATGTAGTCGATAGTAGTATTCTACGTATCGTGATACAAGCAGCCTCTATAGATAGCCAGATTTCCGTGACGTCACAAAAGTAGAATACTACTTGTCGTGATCCCACTACATTCTATTATAGTTAGTTGTTTCTCTATCCTTCTAATTACTTTTTCCACTGACATCTGACATAACTAGTGACAGATAACAGAAATGAAATGTTGACTTATCAAAAGTTCCTAGAATTATTGGCCTCCGATCCGATGAAAATTCAGTTAAAAGTTTATTATAAATTTCATTTTTACGCTTCGAGGGTGTATGTAATGTTTCAATAAAGCAATGTAGATGTTCGGAATGATAAAAAACCTGCAAAAATCTTATGATTTGAATGGTAGACATTATCTGTCATTCATATCACAAAAACCACTTTTTGTTGACCACACTAACCTTAGACTGAACTCCTCTATTGTAGGACACGTGCCCATAGCTCCTGCCGACTTTTTCAACTGATGAAGTCTCCTGTGATGCCGGACAAGCTCAGTTTGTGAAGCATCGCCTTTAGAATGATCATTTGCCGAATTCTTCGAAGGTTTATAACGAAATTGCCACCTTGTTTTATGTTACAGAATTGACGTACTCACTATTTTAATCCTTTTTGATCCAAAAAAAATTTAGAATAAAAAAATACCTAGAAATAACTGTTGCCTATTATTATTATTTTCAGTTGTCAACCAATATTACGAAGCTGAAGTAGTATCGGAATATGTAATACGTGGCAACACCGCCGTATTAAAATGCAACATCCCGTCGTTCGTATCGGATTTCGTTAGGGTTGAAGCCTGGGTTGGATCTGACGGTTCCGTTTATAATTTTGATAATAACTATGGTAATTTTTAAACGTTTATTTTAAAGCTTCCGATGGTACTCCTAAAGTCAGATGTCCTTATTTTTATTTTTTCTATAATATCGGTGGTCCTTTAAAGGATGGAATATTTTTGTATCTCCCAAAAATATAATGAATGCGTCTTTATCAACAATATTTGAATTGAATGAAATATGAATTATTTTAAATTTACAGCGGATTCCATCTGATTCTTCTTCCGTACCCCTATGCTTAATCTTTTGCTAGATTGTACCCTCCATAACTTTTTTCACATACCTACTCTTGAAATCTTGAAAAAAAAATTAAATTGATAATATAGGTAGGTATAGTTTGGCAAGTTTATCTGAAGCTACGGGGCATTGGTAAGAGGCGAGGAAATATGGCGCATATCTGTCATAAACTTACAAATGGCGTAAGGTACCTATTTTACCAAGTAAAATTGAAAATACAAAGGTCACTGACAATACCAACGCCACTGGATAAATCAATATCAGTCAATTGACGAAGTTAGAGGGAAGAACACACGCACGCGCTCGCCAATAAGAGGTCAGCTTTCGATAAAAATCACCAATTATGTAATTCGGAGGGTGTGGTAATTATGGTTTTCGTACAACGCTGTCAGAGCTTGAAGACGCCCATAACAAATTTTGAAAAGTGCTCATCTTTGAATATTCATAAATTGAAATAGTAATAGAAAAAATCCAAGGAAACAAGCACATTAAAGAATTAATGTTTAATCATATTGTTAATAATAAAAAGTAGCCTTTTCTAAATATTATCACTACATACTTAGCAACTTAGCACTTAAGCTTTTTCATAGTTAAACGTGGCAATATCGAATGTTTTCGACTGCATTCCTTTCACGGCTTCAGATAAACTTGCCTAAGTATAATTGGGTGTTTTTAATTTCGCCAAAGATCATAACTTTTTAAGGTATGTAATTTCGCCAAGAAACCTTTTCTGGTATAAAATTAAACATAACATAATTTGGACCTAATTAATGATGCCCGCAATGCCTAAGTAATACTCGCGATTTCTCAGTAATGCTCACAATGCACCAGTAATTCTTGCTTAAATTCCTGTAGGGACCAATAATTCCTACAAAACCTTGGAATTTCGCAAAGCCCACAAATAGTCCTATTTTAACCGATGGATATTTTCCACATTTTGACTGGTTAGAGGTTTTCTTTAATGCTTCACCCTTTATCTCAACTCATAAAGCCTCCTGCCGGTCAGTGTCGTACCTATACCACAAAAATTATTCAGACAATGCCAAACACCAACAGAATTGGAGGACTGTTGATACGCCTCTGTACAGAGCATTTATATGTCTTGCAAGAGCTCAAGTGGGAGGTAACATTGAAAATAAGATCCCTATAAAGTTAGCAGAGCCACTTGCAAATAAATCGATGAAACCTATTCCAATAATTGTCGAGAATTTGTCGTGAACGTAAATTAAGTTAGCAGAGCCACCCCATATAAAAAAAATTAAGAGCGCGACATTTGTTCTGTGTTCACGACAATTACATTTGGGTCATTCGACAATTGTTCAGTACATTTCTGGATGAAAAAAATCATATTTAACCAAGTTACAAGTGGGTATTACTGAGAAATCGGAATATTTCTTTCATTACATCACACGGTGCATATATAGGAGAAAACCCTCGAGAAAAACCCACGACAAACACGTTTTGGTCATTTGACAATTGTTCAGATAAATTCTTATTGAAAAAATAATAAATCAACAAAGTTACATAAGTGTGTTCTATCATTCTGCTTTGAAACATAATTTTTTTGCTTCTGGAAAATAAGAAGTTGCTTTAAAAAAATTTATAATCGTCAATAATGATATGGAAAACACGTAAAATGTCATTATACTTATGCGCTGTTGCCAAAAATACGAAATTTCTTCAAAAACCAGGAATTTCCAAGAAAAAGGTATATATATGCTAGACGGAATAGATTTTTTGCGTTTTTTTTTTCGTCAGATAGATTTCGACAATTATTCGTAATAATTTTGATGCTTTTTGATATTTATTTATGGGTGGCACTGCTAACTTAATATTAAGTTAGCATAGGATAAAAAAAACTAAGAGCGCGACAAATTTTTTACGTTCACGACAAATTCTCGACAATTATTCGACAATTATTGGAATAGGTTTCATCGATTTATTTGCAAGTGGCTCTGCTAACTTTATAGGGGTGAAAATAAGTTTGTGCGCAAGGGGGCGGGTTCGCCATAATGTTGGACGCATGCAGTATTTTACTATGTATTTTTCTGCAAAATTATGTTACGCCTGGCAACACTGAACAGCCAGCGCCCGTGTCAAGCGATATTTACATATATGTTACCGTGAAAGACCGAAATCTGGTGAATGTCGAGATACATCGGTGAATGTCAACATTCTCAACGTTGCTTGACGTATGTCCGAAATATTGTTGAAATTTCATTATTTCTAACTTACACCGGCGATTGTCGACATTCAGGATACACTCATGGTGTATGTTAAAAAGAATTTATTTTTGAAATAAAAACAAAATAATCCATAGGTCTTTATTTATTAAAATAATATGGGACAAGGACTTTGTTGAACTCAAAACAAACAGTAGAACATAAAAATATAAAATGAAATATAAAAAATAAAAACAATATCTTATTTATTGCACTACCGTGGCACTTCGAATTGCACAAAAGTTCCTTGCTTTTACAGCTGCATTTAGTCGTGGAACACTTCCTTTTGCGGTTACAACGTGTATAGCCTTGCCCTCCACTTTTTGAATTAGCAGAAGTTGCTTCTCTTAGCGACATTTCATTTGCTGAAACTTCGTCCATGGAAAGTAACTTTTCTTTACAAATTACGAACTGATTACGGGTGAAAAGCTGCTTCAAGGTACCATTTTTGTTAGCTAATCTATAAAAGTCTGAATCCTCTATTCCAACAACAACCGCTAACACATTTCGAGGGTCTGTACGACCACGGTCGACATCAGGGACTTGAATTCTTACGGTATCACCAATTTGGGCAGGAGGAAACTTTTTTTTTGAGGTTCGCAACATTTTTGTTGCTTGAAGTAGAAGATTCTCTTTTGCAGCTACTCTTTTTAAAGCTGTTCAGTCAGTGCTTGAGATGAAGATGTGTTAGATGGCGGATCAGTCAGTGCTTGAGATGAAGACGTATCAAGTTGCGGGTCAGTCAGTGCTTGAGATGAAGTGCCAGGTTGCGGATCAGCTCCAATGGTATTTTCATTATCCATGTCTGTTTCAACATAAGCTTCTAGCTGTTCTTCGGTCTCAATGTTTGAAATTTGCCCGCGAGGGAGTGATGACGATGTTATACCCCTTTTTGGTTTAACGCCAAACAGGGCTTCATAAGGACTCTGGCGTATTCCTTCGTGATAAGTTGTGTTTTTGGCGAATTGGACAAACGGCAAACCTTCTGACCACTTGTTTGAATCATTGTCTTGCATCCAAGCAGTTAACATATTTTGTATGTCCTGATTGGCTCTTTCAACTGAGCCTTGTGTTTGACTGTGACGAGACTTTCCGTGCACTATTTTAACATCTTTCCACATAGCGCATAGTTCAGACCTGCAGTGTCCGAGAACCCCGAACCTCGTTTGTGTTTGAAGACATATACCGGTGAAAGTCCGAATGTATAATAGAATTGAAAAATGTTCGGACTTTCACCAAGGCATTTGACATTTGTCGACATCCACCGGCGAATGTTGACATTCACTACTTTCGGTCTTTCACGGTAACATATATAAAAGACTATATCGATGCCACAATACCCATCTAAATGCCTGCATTTCTTAGTAATTCCTAGAAATCTTACGCAATAAGTCTACACCTGATATATTTATTATCTTCATAGAAAATACCGAGGTATAACCACAGAGTACACCATCTAACAAGAGGCGAAAGAAAGTAGTTCTCGTGATCGCAAATTTGTGTGCACATGCGTGAATTAATTAGTTTATCTGTCAATGTCAAGTCGACACTTCCGTTCATTCCCCTCAGTTCACCGTGTATTATTTCAAGATTGGGTTAAAAATGAGCCAATTCTCATTACATACATGAGATGAATAATAAGGTGTTCTCATGTTAGTAGTTAAAAAAATATTTTATAGACCTAATTGGGAAGGATGTACATCAACACTACTATTTTCCTTAGTGTAGTGTTACTTTTCTCAGTGTATCAAGTAGTTTATGTGTCAATGCCTCGACGTATTTCCGCTCAATATCGTGTAAGTCCGACTTCAAAGGAACCGACAAAGCTTTCGTCTCTTGTTAGATGGTGTACTCTGTGGTATAACTTCAAAATTTTAACTGTCTACTAAAAGTAGTAATACGCCTATGGATTACGAATGCTTTACTATTTTAATACTCTCTCATTCATAAAAATAGACTATAGTTTACTATTTTTGAGCGACAACAACTTTTTATGACGTTCTTCTTGATTGAGATTGGTTTGCATATTTTATTGTCCATTATACCAGTATTTTGAAATGTAACTTACGAAAAGCAATTGAAAAATGTTATTGTTGGTATAGTGCCAACCTGCGGTATTAAATATGGTCAATTATTCCAGAACCTTAAAATTATCTCAACGACATAATTAATACGTTAATATGTTACATGCCATTTTTTTCATTTTTATTCTTTTCGGTGTTATTGACCAACAAACACCACCGAGCACGAAATATATTAAAATATTGACTGAATAAACAACGTTTCGCCTAATGGTTAAAAACTTCCATTTATATGAATTTGTCACGTCATGTGAGATGTATGTGGTGTTGATTAAAAACGAGTCACTGGGTTAGAACTTACACTACAACTCTTCGCAAGAAGCGTAAAAATAAATCGATACAATTTTTGCTCGAGAGGAATGGCCGAATAATAGGGTCTTTTTTTACGAGAACGAATAACATCTAGAAAATAGGGATTCAACTTCTCGCTCGCTAACGAACGCTTTCATTCAATCAATTTCACTTTATAAATATTTCTTTTTCAGAAAAAGGAACTAGTAATGAATCCTTTGAAAGTACTTTATTCAATTGAAATAAATGTAATTTCAACTAACCAAATTATTGTATAGGGAAGTGTAGACAAAACTGTTTGACATTTGTCAGTTATAAATAGTCTCACTTCACTGGATCCCATTCCTAGTAGAATGTCATACAATAATAAGTAATTATTTTTCTTCAAACGTCATATAAGTGATAGCTTGTGTGACGTTTCTCAAGTGTCATTTATATGACAAGTACTTATACTCCTTAGGGCGAGTTGTACAATAAACAGTTATCTCTTAATAGTACATTGTTTACCGGGTAGGAAAAGCTTAACATTCCTGGACGACTGTGAAGATTGCTAAGTCGAGGCGCAAGCCGAGACTTAGCAACACAGAGTCCAGGAATGTGGCTTTTCCTACGAGGTAAACATACTATTTTTCCGCAAATCGTTTAAAATTCGACAGATATTGATTGATTTAAAAAAAAAACGCGATAATTTTATTCCCAAATAAATGGTGCTTTGAAATTCCTAATAAAATTACTTGGGTTACTATGGAAACGTATTGAGGTTGAATTGTCAAACTTGACGCTTATAAATTTAATTGCTGGTGTTCTCGAAAGTAAAATGATAAGTGATGATGAAATTTCCATTCCTGGGACTCCTCCAGAGCTGGTTGAGGCAGTGAATACTGCCTCATTAGAATTATTGCCAAAGAAATTTCTATCATTTATGTAGAACACTAACAACTGTACGGAAATATCATTTCCTTACAGTAAGGAAATGACATTTCCTTACAGTAAGGAAGTCCTGACTTTTTCTTCAAGAAATTTTGACAGGAATGTCAAAATTTCCTAGAGATTTGCGGAAAACTTAAATTAGTGTTTATTTTTCGTTGTGCAATATCTGGTTAACGGTAACTGAAGTTTTAAAAATGACATATTTTAATCGGAAAAAATTGAAGAGTTAAAACTTAATCCGGTAAATGTAGTGGTAATTGCAGATTCTTCCACATATATCAGCGCTGACATCCTAACCTAAGTATTTTTTTATCTATGATCCCAACTATTATATTATATTTCTCTATGATCCTAACTTGACAACTGCCTGACAACTTGCTTATTTGTGTGTGTGTTGAATATTCGTAGTGAGTTTTTATTGTTTTTAGTGGGACTTTTACTTTAAGAGACAATGTTGAGAATGTGTATTGTGAAAGACTGTAATGTGAGGTGCACCCGGTAAGCTTTATCTTTATAAAAAAATGTTTCACTTAATA
Organism: Galerucella tenella; assembly: GCA_910591685.1. Lineage (NCBI taxonomy): Eukaryota > Metazoa > Arthropoda > Insecta > Coleoptera > Chrysomelidae > Galerucella > Galerucella tenella. Next base: position 12,787 of record CAJUYH010003388.1, on the reverse strand, counting down.
AAAAGTGATAGAAGTAGTTATTCTTTCTTACTGCTTTAAACTTCCCAGCAATGTTGTTGAAATCCTATCATTTATTTTTCTTTATGTTTGTAATTGAAATATGTAAAAAAACGTTTTATTTAATGTATACTTCTTTTATTCAATAAAATATATGAACTTGATGATTATTGCTTTATTCTTCAGACTCCAGCATTATATGGTCCATTTTTTGACATTTAATTCAATTTTACTTGACTATTTGAATGTTATTATTGTAATATCAATCTAATGTTGAGTAACTTTTAATGAAATATCAAAAATAAACCATAAATGTCACTTTGCAATAAAAGTAAAATTACAGTAATTTTGAATATGCCGCCAAAAACTGTAAAATTACAGGAATCTTCTTTTTCGGCTGTTAGCGAAGTTCACAACCATCTGATTTGTGTTGAGGTACTGACGGGACCCTCAAGGTGGCGCCACCCGTACAAATAGATGGCGCCACGGGTCAGTTTCCCATCTATAAGTATTTTTTATCTATGCCTGTACCTACCGACCACGTATGGAAATGAATGCTTTCGAAGAGGTAGGTACTGGTAGGAGATAGTGGATATGGTGTGAGCTGTTATCTTTTAACTCCCTATGGAACCCTAATACTCCTGCACAAAATATATACAATGAATCTCAAATCAGAACCAGAAACCCCATAGAAATATGCTTTGGCGTTTCAAAAACAAGATTCCCAGTTTTGGTAGTAGGCAGAAGATTAAACTTATCCAAAGTTGAAAAAAAATGTTGTAACAACTGCAATTTTACACAACATAGGCATTAATTGTAAAGACCACATGCCCCCTGTCAATCCTGAAGTCGAAGCTGCCATAAACGTTTTAGAAAACATTAATATTGATGAACATAGAGGCAACAGAATTAATGACCATGGAATAACTCGACAATTTTTAATACATGATTATTTCCAACATTTCTTGTAAATAAACCATTTTTTTAAATAAAAAAATGCAGATTTAGTTCCTGCAGCTATATATAAAAAGTCTAATAGCACACCTACAAGTGGCCAGCTACCGAAGTCGATATATTATAATAAATATAATAGATATTGTATAGAAAAAAAAATATTTAAATTTGCATGAAGGTGATTGATTCCTATTAGCGTAAACCCTTACATTGCTCTTGAAGATGGTTCTATAGAGCACAGAATAAGGTTCGTCATTTAACCCTCTTCTATGTAAAATAATTGAATGTTAATTCGAATATAGAATGATTGGTTACTGTTTCCTGTATCTTATCCATAGTTTTTCATGAATAAATATTTATATTAAATTAATCAAGCCTATCATACAAGCCTTTTATTTTTTAATAAATATTTTGACTCAGGCCCTACGAGGCACGGAACAATGAAAAAGAAGAACTGTCAATCTAACATCAGATTGACTTTTCTAGTTTTCGTTAAGTAAAGGAAAAAACGACAGCTTGGCAACATCACAATATTTTGTTTTGCAACGTCATCGTCTTTTTATCGTAAATCAACCATATCTGGCTCACCCAAAGATATAGGTAATTAATATTGTAGCGTTAAGTACCAATCCACCACCAACAAAAATATTTTATCAACTTTGTTTCTAGGTTATTTTTCTTCTTTTCCCATCTATGCGCGTCTAGAATGTCAATCATTTGACCTACTCCGCTACCAACCTTTTAAAAATGAACGCTAGAAGTCGATTAGTTAACGGCCTGCATGTATACAACAGATAAAAACGAAAGTCTAGTTAAAATTTAAACGGCTGTTAATTAAACTTCGTTTAGATCCTTTGTACAACTCGCCCTTAGAGTATAAACACATTATTTGAAATAATTGTTTTGATAGATGCCTTGAAAAAGTACAAAATTTACACAAGAATCCATCTTCTTTCCTTTTTGTAACGCCTATATTTTTCATCGAGATCATAATATCGGCATGTTTTGAAACACACGTTTCAGTTGGAAAAAAGTTAATGGAATCCTGTTTTTTTACGATTTCTGGAAAATAAAGTGGCGTTCTGTTGATAGAGCATTCATTTTACGTTCGGAAATAGTAACAAGTTTCAATAAATAACTGAAGGCTAAAAGCCGTTCAGAACCGTGGCTATTTTTAACTAGCTCGATGTTGAGAGCGTGAAAAATATTGTTGCATTCTTTGAAATAACATAGTTCCCGATATAATGTTTCTTTGTCGTTTTGAATTTATGAATTTCGTATTTCTAAAAATTAAATGTAAAGAATGATGTAAATGGAACTGAAAGTGACAGAAAATTCAAGATTGACGAAAAAATACTGGAGGCCCCGTCCCAATTTTTTTAACATTTTTAAATTTACCAGAATATGACTAAAACAATAAGAACCATCATTAATGGAGGGGCAAGGTTACTTAAAACCTCGAAACCACCAAGAAATGTTATTTTTATAGGTCTTTCTGAATCTAGCACCGTCTAAAATTTTTTAGACGTATTCTAGAAGATCGTAGATCTTTTACTAAGGAGCAAATCAAGGAAACCTCAAAAAATTATATTTTCCTAGTACCGTGCGCTTTAACCCACTTTCCCGCACGCATTTTAGCTTTGAAAGTGTAACTTTCCCGCACTAGTGCGGGAAAGTAAAATTATGCAAATTTTGACCTTATTAGATAGTTTTTTACTTCGTAAGTTATAACTATTCTTACACCAGGTGAATAAATAGTCCATCAAATAAAATCAACATGTTTTCCAGCTTTTTGTTGCATTTTTAATTATCTGAAAATATAAAATAAGATAAATATTTTGATATAGCCTTGTAAATTCTTTAAAGTAGTGTCACAAAACAACTATCAAACCCGAACTGTCAAACCACCCGGGTTTGATATAAGAAAAATTTATATCAAATGAAATTCTTTCATCTACAAATGACTTAAAATTGTTGCCGTCACCCTCATCGTCATCTTTATGTGACCTGCAAACGATGCCATCCTCATCAACGTCATTCACTCACCAGTTAACACCAAATAACTCCACTGGACCGGCAATTTTAGTAATTCACAGAATGCAACAAATTGTGTTTCTAATATTAATATTTATAATAATAATAATAGTTTTTGGTCTAAGTTTTTTATATGTGTGTTAAAATAAAATAAATTTTGAAAAATGGGTTGATATACTTTTTTGTATATACGGTCGTAGAAAAAATAATGTTCCTAACTCATGCGTAAAGTGTCTTTCCCGCCCTTGACCGTTTGCCCGAACTTCGCTTCGCGTCGTTCGGGTCAACTGCAGTGGCGTGCGGGAAAGTATCACTTTCCGCACTAGTTAGGAAAATAACTATTTCCCACGTAAATTCTAAATGTAACACTCAATTCTTCTATATGTTCATGGGCACTTCTAGAATACTTCTAGACGGAAGTCAATAGTGTCAATTCAAGTGGAGGCGGAGAGATTTTATATTATTTAATTGAAGAAAATCTCTCAAAAAACTAAATTTTTAAATGTAAATTATTTACAGAATACTTCCAGAAGATAGTCAATAGTCATTCTAGTGGAAGCGAGGAAATTTAGTGCTCTTAAATCAAAGAAAACCCCAAAAAATTATATTTTTAAATGTGAATTCAACAGGCGAATTCTTCCAGATTCTTCCAGACACATTCTGGAATACTTCTAAAGATAGTCAAAAGTCATTCAAGTGGGAGCGAATTATCATTTCTTCAGTTCAGTAGAAAAATTGCACAATTATTACCGTATATTTTTTTCCATGTTAGATTCTTTTCAACCGGCCAGTGAAAAAATTGCACAGTTAGTATTTTACCGTAAATTTTTATTCTCTCGACACTTAATGTCCTTTTTGCTACTGCACAGTCAATCTCAAGTCAACATCTTACTGTTTATATTGTTACGAACTCACTGATTCTGAAGCCGGTCCTGTCGCAAACCATGAATGGGACCTTTCTAGAAAGGTTCTTTCGCAGGTAATATTTAGACTGTTCTCGAAAGTACAAGGCGTACAATGGTTTATCGCGAATGTTCTCGAATTATAAAGTATACGCAGAGGTGGTATATTCAAGAATTTTCTAGAGATTCGAAGGACTATATATACGCGGGTTTTCGAGTGAGTCGGGGAGCTGTTCAGCATACAGTGAATCGGTAAATAGTTTCAATACACAGTGAGTGAACAGATAGTGAATATAAATAGTGTTGAATATAAATTAGGACAAATATTATACCGAGTGTAGATAAATTAATAGACATTAAGTAGTGTGTATATAAATTAAGATTATTATAGTGTGTAAGTGTTTCTTTAATAAATCAGTAGTAATTAGCCATGGTGAGTGTATAATTTTATCCCACGGTAAAAACAGTTCAAATAAATAAGAAAAACATTACATTATGTTTATATTGCGCAGTTAAAAAATGTCCATTTCTTTTTGCTGTGGATCAATTCTTTGAAAGAGCTGCTCTGCTGCTCACTAAAAACGTTGCATATTTAGTGAAGGAACTTTTTTTTGCACCGGTGAAGAAAAAACGTCAAGGACATAAATAATTTCTCTATTGAAAATAGAAAACTTGATATGTATATTTGTACTTAGCAACAGAATAATACATTAAATTTATTATCAATACTGTTTTTTCACTTTTAGTATATCTAGGAAAAATACTTTGTATAAATCTACCTCGAAATCTATTATGCTGAGACGTAATATTTTATGTTAGCTGCAATACGACGCTTGAAACATTCTTGCCAACATTTCAGAGTCAGACTGGCACAACTTTCTAACCTAAAAGCATTTTTTTAAATAATTATACTTTTGTTAACGTATTTTCAGATCATTCTTCTTGATAATGTATCCTTGTAATTATTTTCTCTTTCCCTGTCTATTTATAGCGCAATATTTCCGCATTGTGTGCTTCATATCACATTTTATTAACTTTTTAAAAACAATATTTTCGTTTGCTTTGTTTTAAGCGATCGTTTATTATTATTTTCAGTTGTAAACCAATTTTACAAAGCCGAAATATTAACGGAATACGTGATACGTGGCAACACAGCAGTGCTAAAATGTAGCATTCCATCGTTCGTTGCCGATTTTGTCTACGTTGATTCGTGGATAGATGATCAAGGCAACGCCATGACGGTATCACAAAATTATGGTAATTCTAACGAAAAAAAAATTTATTTTTAGTTGTGTCGCAGTACTATGTCACCGAGGCCGAAAACGAATACGTCATTCGGGGAAATTCGGCCGTGATGAAGTGCAAGATACCCAGTTTCGTGGCCGATTTTGTCCAAATTGATTCTTGGATTTCGGATGACGGTCTGGTACATAAGTACAATGACAACAGCGACTATGGTACTACTACTGTTTTGATCAGATTCCTGTTCACCTAAATATTTATTAGCGAATTTTTTATAGGTTTATACTTTTAGTAGCATCCACCCCGGGTAGGTATGAAATAAAACATTTTACCCCCCTTGTCATTCTGACAGGTCCTCTTCCGAATTCGCGGTTTTCACTTCACTCCCTTTAGTTTTCTTAATGTACGCTTAAGTAGCCATCTACATAGTGATAACGCCAGATCAAATTTGAAAAGCTATGCATCTCTTAAAAGAAATTAGTGTTTGTGAAGGGATTGTTAAATACTTTGAGTGTTTGGAAGACCCTCTAACCTTTTTATTTACAAACTACTATTTGTGCGAAAGAAGAGATATTAGAAACTACTGGCATACAGATGTTTTTTATTAATATTTTATTAATTTCTAATATTCTGGACGCTCTGTTACTAACAATAAAACACTTGGTATAAAGTAAGGTGAAAATTCGCTAATAAATATTTGGCCTAAGGAGTGATAAATATACTAATCCGTATATATTGTACCTTTTGTCCCATTTACGACATTTCCAGGTCCAAATTTTAACCACCTTACAAGAAAACAAATCATACCAAAAATAGGGCGGAACATTTATAACGCAACGATTTTTGATGATTTTCATCATATGTCACTTGATTACGTTGACGTTTCAGGTGGATTTTTCAATTGAACGTCAGTGTTTGTCAAAGTTTTTTGTTATTTCTTCCTATTTTTTGGTTTATTCGGTAGGCGAAAAACAGTTGTGTGTCAAACATGCAGGAAACGCTTTAGTATCCCTAAACTATTAACTCGCTCATGCATCTAATAGTTTTGGGATGCTAAATCTCATTTTCTGCCTCTGTGACAAGAAACAGACAAAATTATTATTTTATGTCGAATATCTTGTATTTAGATTCGCCATAATAAACTGGTTTCATGAACCATTACGCTTATGAGGATGTAAGTTTGTTATCCAGAGCAAATTAGCTCGCTGACCCTAACCTTTTAAGGTACTCTTTAACTTGTTTGCTGTTTAAATTAGCGCTAATTTTGTAAAGGAATATTAAAGCCACATCATTTTAGTTAGTGTTCCCAAATATTAACGTTTTCTGAGATAAATCACATTATATAATTTTTTAATTAAATTATGCACGAAAATGTAGTTGTTTGTTACTTCAAAACCACCCTATATAGATATAAACTTATTAGTTAGCAGGCGTGTGAAATTGCTGGAAAAGATAATTAATTAAAACAACTTTATGTTATTACTATACTCAACAATTTTACATTTTTACTTTAATTTGTATATTTACATTTAAAATGATTTCAAGTTTACTCTATATAAAAAAATCCGTTGGTAATTGAATCAAACGAACTTTTTTTTATCAAATCTGGCATAACGTTCATTGAATCTGCTAGCCACATGTTCATGTTGTACAAATTAGTATAGAATTTCTGCTATAAGTTTCTCGCAAAACTTTTGAAAGGTTTCATCGCTTAACTTTAGTTTTATTTTTCTATTCGACGGGTTTAATCTTGTTAGTGAACTGTATAGCTTACACAATACCCATTAGATTTTTAAAAATTTACCCAAGTAGGTATACTATTTCTAAAGTAAACGCTCAATGGCGTGCAATGACGCTCAAAGTAGTAGGAATTTTATTTGTTGACACATTTTGTGAAGAGATGTATTCCTCTGATCGGAGCTTGTTGATAAATTCGTTAACGATTTTCATTTTAGCTGTCGCTTTTATATTAGAATAAATACTTAATGTATTATTATATTTGTCTCCTATACCTAAAATAGTATAAGTAATGAAAAGGTGAATACTTATTTCTAAACAAAATATGGTGATTTTAACGCTTCTACACTATCAAGATGTAAACTTGCCTCCTCAATTAGCACTAGAGTCTGAAATAAGGCATCATCCATCATGGCTAAAGGTGGAAAAAATCTAAGAATAAATACATTTTCAAACAAATCGTTGGGTGCGTACCATGGGCCACAACCGTTAAGACTGCTGCCGCAACCCAACACGCTCAGTCTCATGTCAGCGGCTAGCTTTTTTGCAGAGCCAAGAAATTTTTTCGCTCAGCGCCGTCGAAACGGTTGAGACATGCGCACAGCTGTTAAAGCGGAAATTAAGCGTTCAAAGTACTCGCAACTGTTGAGTGTGATTCTTTTTCTGTTTAGATAAGCAACTATGTCACTTGGAACGAGCCCATTAATGCTACATAACCTTAAAAACATTATCTCTCCTGAAAAATCTCTAAGAAGCAGTCGCTTGTTTGCTGCCAGAGAGGTCCCACGATCTTTGGGCCTCATTCAACTTGATTGCTATAACGTGAATAAATGAAGTCACAAAACATAGAATGAAAATAAACACAAAATACATGTAATCTTCTTCTTCTCACGTGCTTTTTAAACCACTTTACAGTACACATCACCCAAAAAACGATACATAAGATCTGCAAAGTTGTTAGCTAGTGTTTTTGGAAGATATTGCTATTATTGATCTTTCGAGTAACGTGTTTGATTCGGGCGAAATCCGATGTTCTCGCGAATAGTCGAACGTTCAAAGATCCTGGTTCAGAACAAGCAATGGAATTACAGCTCTACTACCGCCACCTGCCTCTACCTTGAGGGCAATTGAACAAATACGTATTTATGCAGTTCCAATTTATCAGACAAATAATTTTTCTCACGAGACAAATGTTCTCTCCGAACTAATTTTTTTGTGCACTTGTGCGTCTCTGGATTGTCTCTGCAGCTACTCAGTAGCGCCTAAAAAAACACTCTCGCCTTGGCTGATGGCGAATGGCGAATGACAAGGAAAACGTGCCTTTAGCAATTTTAGAAAATATATCTGTCAACCTTGCTTTTACCTCATGTCTACATATTGATTTTAGAAATAATATTTTCCCCCTGCAGACAGTAATCAACATTCAATTACTTATTTCAAAGTACTAAATAATATTGATAACAATTTTTTGAAACAATAATTTTTTTACGCAGTTGTTGCACAAACGTACGAAGTAGAAGCTGATAACGAATACGTAATTCGTGGAAATGCCGCCGTAATGAAATGCGAAGTTCCTTCGTTCGTATCGGATTTTGTCTCCGTAGAAAATTGGAGAGATTCTCAGGGAAATGTGTATCTACCTGGACAAGACGATTATGGTACACGTTACAATTGAAATATGTACTTTTAAAATGTAGTTGTAAAAATCCAACCCAAATCTTCCTAGAGGTCTCTTGATGCGATATTGAAAAAAAATGTCTAAATAGAATGCTCTAGTATATACAGATTGCAAAAATTCTACTCGCGACAGACGATTTGCACAAGTACAACAAGGAAAATATTAGAAAATCTACTTGAAAGAGAGAGAAGAATATTTGTGCGCAGTCAGCGATGGGCGTGTGTTTAGTGCCACCATTTTAACCGCTGTTGCCAAATGTACTTATCTGTAAACGTAATTCCCAATTTGTTAAATACCAATGATTGTTGAATCTAAAGCAGTGTATAGATTTTATTTATTGCAGATTGTAATTTGTCCAAATTTTGTCTTTAGCCATATTATTTTATTCTTATTTGTGTTGATCTCACTTATTTTTCAAAAGTAAATAACATTACCAATCTCGATTTTCTCCCACTAAATACGGCGTTATCCCGTGTTAAAAGTCAAATGCAAAATAAGTTATTTATTCCTTAGAAAGTACCAAACATTCTAAACTGGCAACGCTGCCTTTATATCAGATTGAAATTGAGCACACGCCCAATGCTGACTGCGAACAATTATTCTTCTCTCCCTTTCAAGTAGCTTTTCTCATATCATCCTTGTCGTACCTAGTTGTGTGAATCGTTTGTCTAGAATAAACTTTTCGCGATATGTATACAGTGCTATTCAAAAGTCCCCTCCCCCCCTTGTATCTTTTGAACGGCTACACTTACATTAATAAAATTTGGAGGGTGAAAATAAAGTGTTGTAAACTTCTCTACGAATGGTAACAGGTGACGAATTAGTAATAGATGACGTCACAGCGCCACTCCGGCCAATAATTTTAAATTTGACCTTACGGGAAGTGATATCTCGTTTGAAAGGCATTGACATTGGCTACATATCGTTGTTGACATTAATAATAATAGGGTCGATTAAATCATCACAAATATTGTCAATTTTCCACATATATGCCTCTACTTTGATAACATGCTCGATACAGTTTGTCCAATTTTCCTTACTAACATGACCTGCAGCACTCTCAAACAATTTCACAACATCGTTTATTTTAAAAGTAGTATTTTTTTTTCCAACTTCCCCCTTTACCTGAGCCCATATTAATTCTATGGGATTAAGTTCACAATGATAAGGGGGAAGTCGAAGAACTGATATACCACGAGAAGAAGCCATTTCTTCTACAATGTAGGTTTTGTATTTATTCTTGTTCATTTTTGCAATTCTGTAAAGTTCTTTCCTTAGTGGATCTTTTGAAAACTTAATATTTTTCGAAATAAGCCACTCCAAAAGCTCTGCTTTACGCCAACGACTTGTGGGCAATGCTTCTCGTAACCGTGAATGGTAACTTGCGTTGTCCATAACAATAACAGCCCCTTTTGGAATCAGATCCAACATTTGAACAAACCATTCCTCGAAGACATCCCCATTCATATCTTCGTGATAGTCCCCCGTGCGTTTTGAAATAAAAGTTAATAATCCACCATCAACAAAACCTTCAGAACTTCCAACATGGGCAATGATAAGTCTTTTTCCTTTTCCAGATGGTGGCTGCAAACCTAACGACAAACCTTCCACGAATGCCTGCCTTCCGCTTTTAATGTTTTCATCTTGCCAAGATTTGGAAACTGTATATCCAGCATTTATCCATGTTTCGTCTAAGTAGAAGATTTTCAAATTTTGTTCTCTGGCATGTCGAATGCTTCTTAAATAGTCTCTTCTCCAAAAAACTATTTCCGGTTTATCTATCAAGAGAGATTTTCTATTATGTTTTGTATATCTGAAACCCACATCTTTCAAAAGTTTGCATAATGTCATTCTGGAGAATTTTGGATAGTCCGTATCTTCTTGCACTGATGTCATAATTTTGTCAAGTGTTCAAGAATTTCCTTTCGTAAGTAAAATCCATGGACTTTACGCCTTAGTCTTTGTTTTAATGACTCATCGATCTCAATTGGTTTTCGGCCTGAAGGAGTCTTAGGGGGTTGAAGAGTTCCATTCTTGCTTTCTTTTAGTAATCTATAAATTGTTGATTTAGCAACACACAACATAGCAGCCGTTAATTCCACAATATCATCAACACTTGCACTTGGATCCTTGTTTTTCAATGATATATAACAATTCAATATCAGAGTTTTTTCATTTAAAGATAATGGACCTGTTTTTGTTCGTTTAGATGGTCCTTGGCTTATCGACATTGTTTGGTACTTGCACAATTAACATTCAACAAATGTTTTAAATATATTCCAACTGTTTACAATATTATGAAAACCATACAACTTCATACAACTTTACTCAAAGAACTAATACTAAGTACTGATTTAATGTACCTACTTTCTTTTAAAATAATATTCCCGATAATGTTTCTAAGAAAACTGGGTTGTTTGGAAAATCCCTCTCAATAATCGAATAATCTGTAAATAGGAGTAATCGTATTAAGCCGATTACAGTAGGCCACTTGCCATTTAAAATTTCTGAGAAAAATTCCCCAAACACTACATATAGGAGTAATACAAATAAAAAATATTCATTTTGCTTCTTTGAATTTAATAAAAATTGTAACGATATCTTGCTATCTTGACTTAAATTAATTTTTTTTAAATATATTTCATTGTAATTTATTTGTGACAATATTCAAAGTTTGAATTAATCTTCTTACAAAAAGAACAAAAATATATAAAATAATTATTGTTACAGATTGGTTTGTTTTCTATTATGAATAAACTGTGTTGCCTTTCTTTATCAAACTTACTAAAATTTATGTACCTCTATCACTTTTTTTTATTAAAATTAGTACATCCCGTTACCTCTGACCTAAATCGTATATTCTTTAGCATAGCTGCAACTCATTCGTTCAATACAAAATGTACCTTACGGTATACCCTCTTAAAATATATTTTGGTACGTCTATGAAATCTACTTAAATGAATGATTTATTACTCCTTGTCCTTTCTATATAGACTATAGACCTAGCACATTTCGAACACTTGCTATAAGAATCCATTGTTGATATTTGATTAATTGAATTTAAAAAAATAATTTCAATAATTTTGGTATTTATTTAATTTATCCTTCAAAATTAGTTTAAACCTCGGTTTAAACCCAAACAAAATTAATATGGCTATGTAGCCAATGTCAATGCCTTTCAAACGGGATATCACTTGCCATAAGGTCCTATTTAAAATTATTGGCCAGAGTGGCACTGTGACGTCATCTATTACTATTACGTCGTCTGTTACCATTCGTAGAGAAGTTTACAACATTTTATTTTCACCCTCCAAATTTTATTAATGTAAGTGTAGCCGTTCAAAAGATACGAGGGGAGGAGGGTACTTTTGAATAGCACTGTATATAGTATGTAGGAGAAATATTCAATACTTGTGTCGTGTCATCGATTATTAAAATACTGTAGCCTCATCTCCTATTATGTATCTCACACGTCCCCTTTTGTTACAGTTGTCCAACAATTTTATCAGAGCCGCGTTATCGACGAGTTTGTATTAAAAGGAAATACGGGCATTTTGAAGTGTTTAGTTCCCAGTTTCGTCACGGATTTCGTGCAAATCGAAGCATGGCTGGCTGATGACAACACCGTTTTTAAATATACTAATACTGAAAATGATTTTGGTAATTCAACATATTGGTATTAATAATTGATGACAAAAGTTGTTTCATGTTTCCGATGTTGTCCTTTTTATCCTTTTTTTCTTTTGAGAACCAACCTTCCAGATGTTTCCTTCAATAATTAATTTTTTCCACTACTAGCAGCTGTTAAGTTGACAATTATTGCGTTTTCTTTAACTGAGAATTTGAATTTCGCTATTAGTGGTTAATAATGTTTTCTATTGTTAGCCTAGGTAGATTGTCTTCAACATATTTGCTGCTTGAAATCACCTAACAAAATAAAATTATTTGAATAAAAATACTATTAGCTTAAAGTTCGCGCACAACGAAAAATGACTGATGACATAAGGAGTGCGTTCATAATCTACGGTTTAAACGCTTCTCGTGGTCCGATATGGTGTAGAGTGTGAAGTATGTATTAAATGTTTTATGAACGCCCACTTTGTACCCAAGTATAACTCTTACACTCAAGGTGTTGTGTTGTGAACGCACTACCGCTGTAATTTGGATTGTCTTCATTTGCACATGGGTTCAAAGTTCAAAGTAAAACTTAACCCACCTTTTGTCAAATCGAGGGGTGAACCAC